>QEOT01003954.1:0-40268 GCA_003123785.1 Pterocarya stenoptera
TTGGCCAGTACCCATCAACCACTCTTGAGGCATCCCCTATGGCCCAAGGGAAACACTAAGGCCCCGTTTGGTTGTTAAACTCATCTGAGTTTAATTCAATTCAATCTAATTTTAAGCTAAATCCAATATCTACACACCCAACTCTCAAATTACTAAACTCATCTAAACTCAAAACCTCTTTACACGTGGGACCCACAACCTGTTTCAATTCAACACTTCTTTACTCATAAGACCCACAACAGTTTTCAACTTCTCGTAAATACATATAAACTCATCTTAACATCCAAACACATTTAAACTCATCTTAGGTGGACCCCACAAAACTCACTCTATCATCTCAACTCACTACTATTCATAAATAACTCAACATCCAAATGCAGTCCAAGAGATTATAGCTCTCTTAACAAGGGAATAATGAAGCAGCAGGAGATCAATGAACTTGCTACCTTGCTACATTTAAACATGCCAACTATATTTTTTTTATAAGTACTACATTTACACATGCCAACTATTTTTTTTTTATAAGAACATGCCAACTATTCATCACAAAACATCCTTTGGGTTCTATTATCCAAAGTTAAAAGCCTCCTAAAGCAGCAGTCCAAAAGGGAAAAACCTTTTTCCCTAGAGATACTGACGCAGCATCAGAATTGTAAATCAAGTCTCGATTTTGGAACATTACTTTGACGATAACTAAGGATTTGCTTGGGAACACAATTGTTCCAAGTATTCTCAGATATTTCCTTTCCAAACATCACTCAAACACAAAACACTTTCAATTTCAAATCTTCAACTTTTTCATCTAATCATTACAACTTTTCCAAAATCTCAAACATAACACAAAAAACAATAGTACTTTTTCAAATTGCAAAACAAAAATAATATTCAAATAATTTTTTAACTTTATAATATTTTTATTCAACATTTTCTCTCTCATTTCCCAAAACTCAATAAAACATTTTAACTCAAATTATATTCACTATTATTCACAAATATACTGATATATTCCAAGTATCCAAACGGGCCCTAAGATTTAATGCCAACACAGTTTGAATGCTCACAACTCTTGTTCGGACAAAGCCAACTTGAAAATACAGATTTTTTTTATAGGTGAAAATCTAAATATAGAAACTTGAATTGCCAGAAATGCAAGTCACAAACAATAAAATGAATCGGAATAAAACATACATTTTTTTAAAAAGATGGAGATGAATGTGGACGGATTGAGCCAATGTTTTAAAAAATTCCAATACCATAAAACAAAGTGAGATTAGCCCTTCAAAACAACTATTATTAGTAATATAAAATAATTAAACTGAGTAAGATATCAATGCACCTCATATCCAGCAGTAGCACCACAATATAGTGCAGCAAGTTGGCGACGATTTGTTGCACCTACATCTTCAGTCTAATCCAACCGCACTACATCACCAACTTCAAAAATCTAGAGACAAAATTAGAAATGGGAGAACTTTGTTGTTAGATGCACAATAGATAAAATGACAGAAGAATATTACTTGGCCTGATGAAGATACAAAAATTAAGCCAATGTATATAAATAACGATAAGAGATCACTTTTTCCTATAAGAGAGATCACTTTATATAAATCATCTTGAATGTCTTAGCTAATACAACGGCGTTGGTGAAAATACACCCAGATCATATAATGCTTTCATAAAGGGGCAAAACACCTTAGACTCAGTTATAATAGCTAAAGAATGTTCGATAGCATAACTAGATTGGGGTTTCTAGGTGTGCACTACAGAAATGATATGAAGAAGAGAAACGCTTTGCAACAGCCCTGTTGCTGTTGGGAGAAAAACAGCCCACCAACGGGGCTGGCTACAAGTAAGATGAAGGGTCTTGTAGCACAATAGGATGGAAAGTACTTGATAATTCCTCTAATAGTAAAATAAAACATTGTTAGAATATTATTTTTTAATATTATTATTGTTTTAAGATTTGAAAAAGTTGTATTGTTTATTATATTTTGAATGAGAATAATGAGAGGAGATGAGATGAGATGAGTTGAGTTTTGAATCCAAACCACCCTTAATCTTTTCTCATAAAACATCAAATTGCATTTTTCACATATGCATAACATATTTGAAAATTAAAAGTTTGAAATTTAAATTTTTGAAAAATGATTGATTGTCATTTTTCACATCTGCATGATATGAGTAAAAGTTTGAATTTCAAATTTTTAAAAGATGATTGATTGTCATCTTTCACATGTGCATGTTTTGTTTGAAAATTTTGAAAAATAAATAATGCTCATTTTGTCCTTTTGTCATATGGAAAAAGTAAAATATTAGATTTGAAAATTTTGAAAAGTGAATAATGTTGTCTTTGACAATTGTAAAAAAAGATGGAAGTTTTATTTGAAAATTTTAAAATGTGAGTGGAGCTCTTTTTTGACATGTGAATCTTTTTAAATTTAAAAATAAAGTCAACAAAGCCTGATGCACAAATGAGTGAGGAGTTTAGGTAAGGGATGAGATCTGGTGTAGACAAGTGCATAGTTAGTCACATAACATGCTGACGTGGCGGAATGAGATTGGAGGGCTGGTTATGGCAGGGGGCCAGACCGTCTGGTCTCCAGGTTTTCTCTATGAAGAATGCATATGATCAAGTGAAAGAGATGGTGTGAGTGGATAGAAAATTATATTTCTAAGGCGATTTTTTCAGCTTTGATAAACAACACTCCCTCATGCTTCTTTAACAGCTCTCACAGCTTGAGACAGCTCTACTCTTTGGGTGGAAATGGATTCACGGAGTGAATTCTGTCAGCTGCTGTGAACAGGGGCTCCTATCAAGTTTCTTGGTAGATTAGACAAATGAAGAGCTTATCCTGTCTCCTCTCTTGTTCAGTAGTAATGAGACTTTAATCTTTTGTGAGACAATATAGGATCATATTAATCATTTGCATCTTTTATTCCTATGCTTCGAAGCAGACTTAGAGCTATAAATCAACATGGCCAAGTCAGAATTAGTATCAGTTAGAGTAGTGGATAATATTGGCGGTTTGACATGTTTCCTAGGCAGTAGTGTCATATCTACCCATGAAGCATCCAAGTCTCCCACTAGGGATGCCGTTGAAGGCACCATCTATTTGGGTGGTGCTATAAAATAGATGGAACATCACTTGGGTGAAAGTGACTAAAGCGAGCAAGTTACTCTGATCAAGAATACTCTAACCTACCAACTTTTCTAGTCTTTCTTCCCTATCCTTGGTGTAGCCAAATGCTTTGAGATGTTTTAGATTGATACCTTGTGGGGATGAATGCTGATGAGTTCAAGTTAAGGCATTCTGGGTTGTAAAGTGTCATCTTACCGAAAAAGTACCTGGGCTTCCAATCAGAGGCCACTTTCAAGGCTAAGTTAAGGAGACTTTCGGGAGATATTTCATTCATTCCATTGTAAGGAGGCTTCAGTTGAATAACACTTGCCCCAATGGAATCTTAATTTTGTTAGATCAACAAAAGATTGGGTGATGAAGTTGTTCTCTTCATTCTTCAGGCCGGCTGTATTTCTTTAGGTGGAGAATAGATGGCGATGATCAAATATATTGGAGATCTATCTTTTGGATGGATCTCCGAGGTGAAATCTTCTTCAATGCGCTCATCACTCTAGTTGGTTCTTCATTTCCTTGGAAGTCTATTTAGAGAAGCATGGCACATTCAAAGGTTTTGTTTGGATGGACATCTTGGGAAAGATCTTAACACCAGTTAATTTGACAAAAGAGGCATATCAAAGTAATGGAGTGGTGATGTTTGTGCAAACAGGATGAGGCAAGTGTTGATCATCTTCTACTACATTGGGGGTTGGCTGAGGACTTGTGGGCACCATATTTGGCACCTTTCGGATTGAGTGGGTTTTGCCTTCACAAACATCCTAGAAGCCCCAGATAACAAAATAACAATAATTGTTTTAATATCCCTACATTAGACAATTACTGCTATAAGCAACTCACTTGCATGGCTTTTAAGAAATGCTAGAGCTGTCCATTGGCATATGAAGACTACATATAAGGATGTTATATTTAATTCAATAGTTTTAAATTTTCATATTTATTTATGACATGATTAAACAGCGCAACTACATGAACAGAAAAATTACACAAAAGATTGTAAGTTTTATATCCACAAATGTTGTATTTATTTATGACAATGAAACAACATAAGATTCCATAAAGAGAGAACTAGAACTAAGAATAATGGCCTAACTAAATTGAATGCTATGCACAATTCAGAAAAAGTCCTGCTCCTATGCCCAAGGTAATATTAAAAACAGGCAAATGCACTGTTTGGTCACATGCTTTGGTCACCACCTTCGGGAACCCAAGGATTTTCCATTCAGAAATTATTAACCCTACATGCTCACAACTCGGCTAACATAATACAAACTAAATGTGACTACCTAATAACATGGGCACAGTCAGACTCACCCATGGAAAAATCAATGGTCTATTGAGAAACTACAATGTACCTTTATGGGCTTTGGATGGGCTTTGTTCTGTCCAACAGTTTTCAATAGACCAGACATAAGACTGGTACGAGCAGTCTGGAAATGAAACAATATGTCACACTTCAAATCAATAAAGAAAGTGGAGAAAACAAAAGAAGATAAAAGAAATAAATGACAGTGAAAACCAAGTAAACCAAGAAGCAAACCTAGATTTTACTGTTGTTGGTAACAATATACTAATTAGTTGGAAAACACACAAAACCCCCTCAAATTACCACCCAATTTGCAATCACCCCCAAACTAATAACTAATTACAATGTGCCTCCTTTCCATTTAAAAGGACAAAATTACACCCAAAAATTCTAAAAATTGACCAATTCCCATGTTAAATTAAAAATTAAAATTTTCATACAGATTAAAAAAGTTAACTTTCAAAACTTTATTTTGAAAATGATTTTCATTTTTTACATTTTTAATATTACATTTCAAAATTTTTGAAACTTAATTTTAATTTTTACATTTTTATTTTTACTTTGCTATAATTATTTTGTATTTTTATATCTTCTATGCGTTTTGAGATTTCTTTTTCTAACTTTTTACGAAGGGTATTTATGTCAAAGTTCTTATGAAGGGGGAGGGGGAAGGGTTACATTGCAAATTTTGAGTAGTTTGAGGAGGTGATCACCAAAATTGATATTTTTAAGGGTAATTGCAATGCAATGGTCGATTGTAATTGATTTTCATGGCAGGTCTTTTCATGATTTCCTTGTATCTCTAAACTAGGCATAAACTTGCTCATGTATATGTCCCATATACTTGGGCTCTTTTGTCTCTCTTTTGATCAATAAAAATTTGTTTACCGATCAAAAAAAAAAAAAAAATTGCAATGCAATGGTAGTTTGAGGGGATTTGTGTATTTTTCCCAATTAATTATTAATAGTAGACGCACTCTAAGATCCTGTAGTTAGTTTGGTTAAAGCGAAAAATGCATGCACATTAATGACAAAATGGAAGTCCAAACCAGGAGACCCACTTTGATAGCAACTTAAAATTGTGATACAGACAATCTTGTGAAACAATCCACACACAATTCTGGTTATAAGATGCATATCATGCAGTGATGCATCCTAATCTCATATTCATTGGGCGTGGACAGGATAGCTATGCAATACATAAACAAGTTTCCAAATAAATGACAATAAAAATATAATTTGGTTTACTTATCAAAAATAAAAAATAAAAATATAATTTGGAGAGTTTGTGTGCAAGGGTTGGCTACCAACCCCAATGACGTTGTTGATATGGAACAAATCTTAGCATGGAAGGTTCACAACAGTGAGTGTGACAAAATATGGAACTCATAAAAAAGTAAATGATGTAAAGGTTTAAAAGTATCACCTTAGATATAAGTATATAAATAATTGTTTTTTGATCAGACAAAAAACAATGGTAAAGATAAGTATATAAATAAATAACAGTAACAGTATCAATCTTCTACGAGCATTGTGCATCAATAATACATATTACTGGTAAAGAAAGGTCAGAGGTCGAACTGAAAAGGGAACACCTAACCAGCTAACAAATCTACAAATGTCTTATAGATTATAACAGACTTTTTTCCTATCAATCCAAACATCCAAACTTTTTTTCATTTAATCCTTTGCCTTGGCATAACCTAAAAAGAACACAACACAACAAAACCCCCCAAAAAACATTGGAAAATTTTCACAAGAAGCATCTATTCAGTGGACACCACCACTTTTTTCTTTTTTCTTTTCTATAAGTCCACTTTTTTTTTTTTTTTTTATAAGTCCTCCATTTTTTCTACAGGTTCCACCATTTTTACAAAACACAAAAGAAAATCAATTTCTCAAAAAGATTTTAGAAGTTTTCAAGAAAATCTTTAATCCACACAAGACAACTAGTGTAAAAAAAAAAAGTAACAAACAGAAGGAGAAAGCGGAGGCAAATGACTTAAAAAAGATATAACTGCCTTCTAAAGAAATGGAGGAGTTCATGACATGCATTAAGTCTTGATTTTGTTCAAAAAAAGTCCTGATAACAAAGAGAGAATAAAAATAGCAAGCGTAAGGACAGCGAAAGAGGACTTTTCAAAAAAGAATGCACCTAAAATGAGTAAAGAGACAATTAAAGGATATCATATCAATACAAGTTACAACAATCATATACAACATTCATACCCTTCCAAAAATTATACTAGCAAAATCCACATTATCAGAGTATAATTAAGCACATAAGATTGAGAATACAAACCTCATTTTCAGAAGAACGAGGATTTTCAATAATCACTGCAGTGGAACCGTCATCTTCATGATTTAACATTGCAAAATTATCATTGTGTGAGCACAAAATAAATGACAAGACCTCGGTAAACCCACACATTGCCATCTAATGGGAAAATCAAACCAAAAATAAATTGTTAAACAAATAGAATGCAATAAAAAAATAAAAGTATACAAGGAAAAGTATCACTAATCAAGAAAAAGCTGCAATCTTATTTGTATCATATTGGCTCTGTACCTCCAATCTGACAAGATGACTAAACTCTTCCAGGGGCAGTGGCCTCAAAGACACCGCCCTGCCCTTTGAAATATTGTAACCCTTAGCAATTGCAATATCCTTAATATTATTGTACCCATAAGCAATGGCAACATCCTTAGCAACGAAAAACATGCCATGTCAATACAAATACAAGTACAAACATGTTTGGTGCAGAAAAGACGCATTAGTTAAATGACCAGGTTTTAGTACTATTAATACCTCCATAACATCACATGGATGGAGAACATCACTTCTAGTTGGGGGTACAGATACAGTAATATCAGAGCTATTATCACCTGATACAGACTGCACAGCACTCAATTGCATCCGATTCAACAAACTAGTGACCTGCATGATAGGAAAGACAGTGAGCAGACAGCGCAAAAGCAAGCTAAGCCCTTGCATATGAGTAGTTACTGTCACTGAACATATAGAAATATAAAGTATCCACATCATAACATGACAGCTACTACTCAGATTGCTAATCTAACGTTACGTTTTAAGGGAGCAGTGAATAAGGAAAGGGCTCTGAAGAAGATGAGAGGGCGCACAAGTCACACTGTTTGGTTAGGGGGAAAGCAAATCCAGAGGATAATTTCACCTGCCCCACTGTTTACAATCCAATCAAAGTCAGAAAGAACGGAGGGCAGAGAGGGGGGAGAGTTCTTTGTTTTATTCTTTTGTTTTCCTTTTTCTCTAAAAGAGGAAGTGTGACAAAAGTGAGTAAAGTTACTTATAAAAAAACAGAAGGGAGTAAAATTCAATGTTACCCTCACCCCGCATTTAACTATAATCATTCCCTCCCCCTTACCCTGCCAACCAAACAAAATGAAGTGGAGGTAGAATCCTCTGTCTAACCTTCTATCCCATCTCTCCCTCTCCAACCCTCCTACTTTCCATCCCTCCAACAGAACATAGTTTAAGATTTCAAATAAAGTATGCCATTATTAATTTTGTGTAGATCAGGTGCAAACCCTATAAAGTATACACAACAAATTACTAACAAGAACATAACATGAAAAACAATCAGAGATCGTGGATGTAGTTATGTTTATTATTAGTCCCACTTTCTTACATATATTAGTACCCTCGTTAAAAGTCGCAGTTCAAACAGAATAGGAAGGAGTTCAATGTCTATATACATGTTCCATGATACTCAAAAAATAAGGAGACTGATCTTTGAAAAATATAAAAATTGACAATGGGTAACAAGAATTTGATGGGCATGTTTAGTAAGTAAAAATTGCTGTAATTTTTTAGAATTATTGAAAAATAAAATTGAGATGTGTTCCGTATTGGTTTTATGAAAACATGTGACACCCTTTGGGCAACGAACAAACAAGTGACACCCTTGGGCAACGAACAAACAATTTCGTAACAAAATGTAACATCAATAATATGCCTACTACAGAGAATGGAGACAAGGAAATTGACGAGGAGAAAAAAGTGGATGATATTATTCCTCTCTTTACAATTAGGCGTCGCTGATAATGAGTTCAAAACACGACCTCAGTTTGATCTGATTCAGAGGGTGGTTCTTAACTCAAGGCTCTGAGAGAGGTGATTCTACAAAAATCAAACATTAATCGATGATCAAATATTGCAATTGAAAGTCTATGATACACCATATTGACTAATGAGTGTAGGTGGTATATGAGATCACACATTTGGGAGGGAGAAGTTTTTGCTCTTTATAATGACTCCAACGGAACTCCAATTATACCATTGACTAAACCTTTCAAAGTAGGGCTCAGATGTGGCTCAAGCCTCCCTTGAGGCATTATAAATGGTATCAGAGCATATCCCAATTAGAAGTGTGGGACTTGAGCCATGCCACCATGATCAGATGGCCTAACGAGAACACCGAGAATTTAAGGGGTGAGATTGTGAAAACCTTTACTCACTGATGAGTATAGGTGCTGTATAAGATCTCATATTGCTTGGGAGGGAGAAGCTATTACTCTTTATAATGATTCTAATTGAGCTCTAATTATACCATTGACTAATCCTTTTGGAGTAGGACCAAAAATGCTTTGGGGCTCCCTTAGGGTGTTACAAATGATTGTGATACTCCATATTGACTGATGAGTATAGGGGGTGTATGTGATCCCACATTGCTTGGAAAGGAGAACTTATTACTCTTTATAATGATTCCAATAGGATTCCAATTGTACCATTGACTAGTCATTTTGGAGTAGGGTCTAGATGTGGCTTGAGCCTCCCTTGAGGTGTTACAATTTGTATCAGAGCCTATCCCAAATAGAAATGTGGAACTTGAACAGTGCCACCTATGATGAAATGGCCCAACGAGGAGGTTGGGAATTTAAAAGTGGGGGAAGCGATTGTAATACCCCATACTAACTGATTTTTAGGTCATGTATGGGATTCCACATTGCTTAAGAGGGAGAAATTATTATTTTTTATAATGATTCCAATGGGACTCCAATTGTACCATTGACTAATCCTTTTGAGATTAGGGCTCAGATGTGGCTTTGGCCTCCCTTGGGGCGTTACAATACCATTTAGGGTTACAGGATGATTTAGAGTTACTGGATGCTACAACAGAGCCAAAAGGAACAAATTGGATGTCGATCACAATTCCGGAGAACATGTCTTTCCAGATTTTGGTTCCTCTGGCAAGGCTAAAAGGTACAAATTGCCCAAGCAAGGGGGAGGATGCTGACTTCTCTCGAGTGGTTGGGAGTGCTTTAGGTACCTCAGAAAGGCAGTGTATCAACGCCATATTTGTCTTAGCCTGGTATTGGTGAGTTGGGCGCATATAAGCGTAAACATTGCTTGTAGCCTAAAAAAGTGCAACCTTGTGGCTTAATTAAAGTAAAGCACTCCTTTATAATAAAATCTATGTATAATAAAATTTTTAAAAAAAAAATTTTTTTAAATATAGGAATATATTTAGCCTATTAACTCAATTTGTTAAAGCATATGCAACATGACACTCAAGTGATCGAAATCGCACGAATATTGTAGGTATTGACATTGGCACTAACATAAGCAATAAAACGCAATCCTAAAGCAGTTATGGAGGACAAAAAAAGGGGTCCAAACAAACAGTAAAAGTTAATTCCATTATTTTATATGTTTTCAAAAAACTACAACAGCACACTAGTTGAGATTTAAGCTCACTAAGGAAAGTGCCAAAAAGCACACTTAATGTGAGCCTTTATAAATGTGCTTCACTTTTGGTAAGTGAATTACTTGGCCTTGGCACTTTGCACTCAAACACGCTTCAACACTGCGAGTCTGCCCTTGCAGTGAATTACTATACTTGAGATGAGCCCTTGAGTTGCAAACCCTTGAATATCTATTTGCTACTGAGGATGGGCATGCAACATCTTCGAATTGGGTTTCACAGGAAGTTAAATCCTTCATGCACTTAGTGGGAATCTTGTGATGTTTTTGACGAAGAGCATATGGATGGTCCATTGCCATCAAAGCAATACACCAGATACTAAAAGGTTGTAAAGGATTAAAATAACTGACTTGTAACTAGGTTTAGTATCGTATACTTCCTGTGTACTTCGCTTTGCCTTGTTACATGTTTAAAAACAACTTCTTATTCATCAAAAAATAAAAATAACTAACTTGTTTTATCTAGATACTAAAGGATGTGTTTGGTTGTTGAACCAAACTCAGCTCATCTCAAATTAATCATGAATAGGACCCACTACTTTT
This sequence comes from Pterocarya stenoptera, assembly GCA_003123785.1. NCBI lineage: Eukaryota > Viridiplantae > Streptophyta > Magnoliopsida > Fagales > Juglandaceae > Pterocarya > Pterocarya stenoptera. Next base: position 10,724 of record QEOT01003954.1, read on the forward strand.
CCAACTTTCCATAAAAAAATTTAAAACTCATCTCAACCTACTTCATACATTTTAACCTAAAAAGTTCAACCCATCTCAATCTAAAAAAGTTAAACCCATCTCAATAGGATCTATAAAATACTACTATTCACAACTCAACTCAACTCATCTCAACATCCAAACATAACCAAGGTCCATGACTCTAGTTAGGGTAGAATGAAGGGGACGGGTTTTCTTAGTTGTTTATGAAGCCTAAATACTATTTTAGAATGCGAAAGGATTAAACAGATTGAAGATGGGAGATGGAAAGAGGATACTCTTTTGGCATGATCTGTGGTGTGGGGAGACTGCTCTTAAGCTGGAATTTCCTGCCCTTTCAGAATTGCAAAGGATCAAAATGCAACTGTTTGTGATTTGTATTGTAATAGTAACAATAAGGTTGAATGGAATGTTATTTTTAAAAGGGATGTTAATGACTGGGAAGTGGATGAAGTTTAGGCTCTACTAGTTAAACTTTACAGCTCAAAACTGGTGCAAGATAGAAAGGATTGCATGGTGTGGATTCCTGCTGGAAATGCTAAGTTTTCAGTTTCATCTTATTACAGAATTTTGTCAAGCCATAGTAGTTGTGTATTCTCTTGGAAAAGTATTTGGAAAGTGAAAGTTCCTCTAAGGTTGTTTTTTTCTGTTAGGTGGCTTATTTGGGCAAAGTATTGGCTCTTGAAAATCTTAGAAGGAGAGGTTTGTTTATTGCGGATTGGTGTGTTTTGCAAAAGGGATGAAGAATCTGTAAATCACCTCTCCCTTCACTGCGAAGTGACAAGATTCTTGTGGAACAAGATTTTGAGTTGGATAGGATTACACATTGGGTAATGCCCAGGGAAGTGGTGGATTTATTGGTAGGGTGGAAGGGTGTGAAGGGCTGCACGAAGGCGATGAGTGTTTGGAAACTGATTCCTCATTGTCTTATGTGGTGTATTTGACTCGAAAGAAATGAGAGATGCTTCTAAGATAGAGAACATTTATTGGGAGATCTTAGGGTTTTTTTCTTGAGTACTTTGAGTTCTTGGGCTAAAGCTTTTCTAATGGCGGATAATTTTCTGCATCTGTTTTAGCTTTATGGTGGTAGTTTTCTTTTTTGTTTCTGGAAGTTGTAGGTATTTCCTTTGTATACGTCCTGTGTAATTGGGCTTATGCCTATTTCTTTGAATAAAATTTATTACTTATAAAAAAAAAATGGATTAAACAGAGAGGTAAAATGCCTTAGGGTGGGTTGCTGAGTTCTTCATCAAAGAAAGGTGGGTTAAGAAGTTGGTGGAATTTTCCATGTTGTATTGGGAGAGATTTCAATGTCAATCTTTTTCCAAGTGAGATTTCAATGTCAATCCCCTTGAGTGAAAACAATCTCTAGGGGCCATCAGACTGGGGGATTTTCCCTTGAATTACCCGAGGTGCACTTACAGAAAACTCCTTGCCGAGAGCCTGTGCACCCCTGGGATTAGTTGGGACACTGTTCCTGGACACCCGGTGCTGATCAAAAAACAAAATCTTTTTCCAAGTGAGAGAACGTTAGATACTCGTTTGCATCCAGCTATAGTGGAAAACAAACATCAACAAAAAATATACAAACATGAGTTGTTGGTTGGTGACATGTATAAAGACCAAACAAATAAAGAACTTTCAAATACTAAAACATACAGCTAACCAGCCCCACTATAACTTAAAAACTAAATATATATGAAATGAGCACTCCCATACACACATGCATCAATAACAGCCACCGCCTTGAATGCACATTTAAGGTTTCATAAATCAAGAAATAGACATATAATGTAAAGAAATTGAAATACCTTGACAGCATCCAAGGGGACGCCAATTGCACCAGTAATATAGGACAGAGAGACTTCCATGCTGTAGACAGACAAATCAGGACAAATATATGACTTCCCATCTGAGTATATCACTTCAACTGGCTCAATTTCAAACTTCCTTTCACAATGTTCTGAAAAGGTTGTCACCTAGGACAATAGAAGAAAATTTTCATTCGACTCTAAACCATAATCAAAATCCAAAGCAGCCGAGTATATGTCCCGTCTACTCGGGCTTTTGTCTATTCATGATCAATAAAATTTTTGTTTAAAAATCAAAAAAAAATAAGCAGCCAAAAATTTCCAGGTTACCATTGTGTTCAACACAATCTTGGCTTTTGTCAGATCAGTGGCAGTACATTCAATGAACAAATTCTGCGTCTTAAGAGTGATAGCTGAATGGGCACTATTGATAATTGGGGGCAAAGATAAAACAGTTCTGCATCAAAAATAGAATTTTCAGGGGGAAGAAAAAGACAAATTTTAAAAGATTAAGAGCACATAAATACCTACAACTACTCATTCAGTATAAAAAGGAATTAAGAGCATGTACATAGGCTAAAATATTTTCTTGTTCCATGAAAATTCAATAAAGACAATAGAGTTATATTTCCAGTACTCCCAGTAAAAAGAACACTATGAACTCAATGTCTTCAGAGCAGATATCTTCAACAATTTAAGAGAAGAAAGTAAGGGGAAAATGATAGAACAATAAAGAAATAACAACAATTAATTAAAATGGCAGGTAAAAGAGCTCAAAGTCCTTACAATTGCATAAATGTAAAAGAAAAAAAATCATCGTACCTGTTACTGTCATATATAACAGGGAACACTGGTGAGCTCTCAATTATGTGCAAAAATTTCTTCAGTTTCAAATCTGACTGCCAAATCAAGATTAAACATAGATCAAGAAATTATATTCTAATATCTCCACAACCAACATAAAGTAAAATATAGAAGCTCCTACAAATCGTGCACAGGCAATGTAGGTGCAATCACCAACATCTTTATCTAAGACTCACTTTGTAAAACTCCATCAGTTCATCAGCTCTGAAATTCTTCACCTAAATTCCAAAAGGAAAAAGCTTTAAGCAATCAGTTCTAACAATATACACTGCAACTTCACGCTATTTTATCATTCAAAAAAATAAGATAAAGCATGATAAAGGCAAATTTTCTTAGACCACTGCCATCTACAAAAGTATAGGAAGTTCCAATGAATCAGCAGATTCTCTGGTCAATCAGAGAAGGGGAAAAATACCTTGTAATGAGAAGATTTAGTTTATAAAAATGAAGTTGCATGGACAAATGAGAAGTGTGCAAGAGAAAACAAAAAGTCGCATGAAAAAAAATAAAAAAATAAAAAAAACCCCCAAAAGGGCTCTTATTTCAGACACAAACTCTCTTTGTTTAAAAGTTGTCAACCACATGATTCAATTTCTTTGAAAGGGACACCAAAGCAGAAGAAATGATAGCTTATATATCAAGTACAATAAACCAATGGGAACAAGGTTGGTTTAAAACTCTGAATAACAACAGGGAACCTATTGCTTGCTGCATGAATCCAATTTTCTTTTACCCAGGAAAAGACATCTTTCTTCAACAGAGATTTTAGGGAAGGCCCTTCAAGCATTCTGTAATTTTTTCAGTCACAAGCCTATGTGCTCATTTTGTATAATACTGTTTCTCATGACTTATCAGGTAGCACTGATTCTGACAAAGTAACAATAAATTTGGACTGTGTGTAAGAATTGAATCAAAATATGAAGGTTACCTGCTTCAGTGGCACAAAATTTATACTTGAAGGAGGCAAAGCCTGCAAATAAAAAAAATAAAAAAAGAGTGAAATATTTTTTTGATAAGTAAAAAAAAAAAAAGAGTGAAATTGTAAGTTACTGATACAGTAGATGTTCTTACTTCAGTTCGTACAACCTTCAAGTATTATTTAAACTAAACAAATTAATGTGGACTAACCTCGTACAATTTTTTTATAACCTCATACAAAAATGAGAGAAATAACTTCCCAAAGCAAACATGTTTGTGGATATGCTCAACACACTAAACACTTACAAAAAGGAGAGAGAGAGAGAGAGAGAGGAAAATCTTCAACAATCGGACAACAATATAAAAGCTGCATGTCCTGACCTAGGATTGGACAAGTAAAAAAGGTGATCAACAAATTAATCTACCCATCCAGAATAAGGAGTTTTTTTTTTTTATTGGCACTATATGTCCGAGAACAAAGTCCCAACTAATCCCAAGGGTGCGCAAGCCCTCAACAAGGAGTTTATTGCAAGTGCACCTCAGGACAATAAGGAGTTACCAACTCAAAAAGTACAAGGCCACATAGAATACTTCCAACTGGAATTAGATGGTTGTGTCTTCTTTACAAGCAGATTATATGTATTGAAGGGCCAAAGGGGTGACAGGTCTCCAAAAGCTTTTGACCTAGGGCAGAAACTTCTCCCTTCGTTCCAAAGAGATTTTTTTTTATAGGTAATCAAGAAGTTTTATTCATAAAAGGAGGCAAAGCCCAAGTACACAACAAGTATATATGAGAAGTACCTAACTAGGGTTTACAATCGAAAGTAGAAAATCATAGACATTAAGCCCATTAACAACAATGGCCCCACCCATAAGATCAATGTGTTAAAAAACAAAACTTTAAGCTCATCCATTGTTATCTCGCAGTCCTCGAAGCTTCTATCATTTCTCTCCCGCCAATCATTCCAAAGAGATATTATCAACGAAAGAACTAACTGCCCACATGTGTTCAGCCATAACACATTAACCAAGACATAACATACTGTAACAAGAAGAATTAATATTGGAGAAACCTACCTCATATGTGAAAGGGCCATGTAATGCATCCAAGTCATGAGTTCCAATGGCAACTAGGGTTCTTCGGCTAAAAAATTATCAAATGCAAGCAAGTGAAATGATAGATTACATAAAATCTTTAAAGAAACTTTACATAAAAGCTCCAGACATAAAATCTTTGGGCCATGTACAAATATATGCTAGTTTTGGCCGATGGGGGGGACTGCTAAAAACTACTTAAGTAAAAAAAGACTTTATAAACTTTAGGTCAAAATTAAGGTTTAATATATAACCTCATAAGATTTTTCATAACTTCGTGCACACTCGTTAATGCTTGTGTTATTTGCATATCGTTTAAACAACCATACATCAAACATAATATATAAACCCTGTTCTGTCTAGATTTAATGGACAAACACAATCAAAAGTTAATCAAAAAAGAAATCTTCAACTTTTAACGGTTCAAAGCATTTTCTTGGAGATGATAATTATGCCAAGTTACATATTATAAATGAAGCTGTGAGTTAGGATTCATTACCGGCAAATGTTTTGATGGAGCTTATCTTGGAGATCAATAAAGCTGTTATAACTTCCTTCATCAAATTTGATACCTCTTAAAACAGCACAAACAACATAGGGACGAATTGAAGCTGTCTGCAAGCGGAGAAAGGAAGAGTTCATACCCCCAGAAAATCAGCTGTCACAATAAAAATTTAAGAAAAAAAATTAGATCATGGGCTTGTGAATTTTGGGGATAAACAACCTCTGGTTTCACATGCATTTTAATCATTGATTCTCTACTAATGTTAGCCACATTATATTTCGGCATCTCCTGCTGGCCACTGAAGATTCGAAGAGCCTGAGCAATTCCCTCCAAGCAAAGCAAATCATATCTGTGCATGTCAAAACAAAATAATTAGATTTTTTTATAAGCAATAAGGAGTAAACAATTTGAATTTATCTTGCATTTTTTTAAGAGAAACACTTTAGCCACAAAGGGATTACACAAAAGTAAACCCACAAACTGACGTGGCTTCATGTGATCCATTAAATCTACTTTACAATAAAAGTAACTTTACAATCTGATATACCGTATTAAGCCACGTTAGTTTGTGGTTTTACTTTTGTGCAATCTCTTTATGTTTGTATCAATTCTCTTTTTTTAATTACCCTCATAAAATAAAGGTTAAAAACTATAAAGTCTCAGAATTTTGCACATTTGCCTTTTTGCTCCTTGAGTTTTACATTTTATCATCTTGCTCCTTGGGTTTTACAATTACATCAATCAGGTCCCTCCATCATATTTTGCTTACCAAAACTATCGTAAATGCCATCCAATAATGGACATGTGGCATGCCGCATGGCTAAAAAAGAATAAAAATATAACAAAATTGTTTAAAAATATGAAAAAATAATTTAGATCCTTCGTACCAAAATTGTTTTTGAAAGAAAAAACATTTGAATACCAAAATCATTAAAAATTATATGAAGTAAAAAAGAAACAGCAAAACACATTTAAAATACCAGTTTTTAAAAACACAAAGGAATTAAAAATGCAAGATACAAAAATAATAAAAATCTAAATCATCTACACCTTCATTTCAAATTATATGAAGTAAGCTTCTCAAATTTTTTAACCAAAAAAAATCATTTAAATTATATGAAGTAAAAAGGCACTACAAAACTTTCCTTTTTTTACTTTTTGCATTTGGGACGCCAACCTAGTTTTTTGTATTTATAAAAAAACAAATCATTTTTTTGCACTTGGTGGTACACCAACCTAGTTTTTGGATTTTTGTTTGCATTTCTTTTGCTTTTCTATTTTGGGGTTTCATTTTTTTACTTTTTTATTTAGGACACTCGCCACAATTGCATTTGTGAACAAGAGGGATGTGAAATTCTTGATCCTCACATCAAATGGCAGATTCTTGTGGAAACAAAAGGGAGTTTCCAGTTTGCTACAGTTAGAAAAAAGATTGCTTCTTTAGGTTAGGTTTGGAGAGTGAGATGAGAATTTTTGGTTTTAGATGAAAGTTTAAAATATTATATTTTAATATTATTATTGTTTTGGGATTTGAAAAAGTTGAATTAGGATTTGAAAAAGTTGAATTAGGATTTGAAACAGTTGAATTGTTTATTATATTTTGTTTGGAAATTTGAAAAAGTTGTAATGATATGATGAGATGAGATGAGATGAGAATTTTGTATCTCATCATGGTTGCCAAACCTATCCTCTCATAGGGAATGGGTGCATTAATCGCTATTTCCAGCAATGATTGCCGGAAATAGTTCTCTATTTCATTCCCTTTTGTTCTTATTTTAGATCCCAGATTATTATGGGCCAGTTTGTGCACTTTTGGGTGGAATCGAAAGCTTTTGAGTTTTCACCAGAAGCATGGAGGTCCTCAATAAAAATTGTGGAGAAGACCAGAAGGGTTTGGAGGAATGTAACTCTAAGTCATAGTGGTATAGGGTGGGTGGTGGCTACAGTGGAAGTAGTGTTTGAGGCGGAAAGAAAATCGGAATTCATAAAACACATGCACAAAAGAAACAGAGTCTTCATGGTTCAACGACGCACCAACGTACATGGTAGATTTTTAACTATTATCAAATATGGCAAAGGAGGTCGGCAAGGTGTTCTAGTCATACTAGAACGGTATGAAGGTCTTGGTTGGGAGAAATTAGTTGTCGAGTTACACAAATTCGCTGCTCTGTTTTTCTGCATTCATGGTGAAGGGTCATGAGGGGAAAGCCAGAAGTACACATCTGGTCATGGGAACAACAGTATGGAACTGAACCAAAAAGACTTGAGTGCAACCACGGTGGTGAGGCAATCAAATGCGGAAGCTCAGAATACGGATCATGCTTCGATGACTCATTTTGATACTAGGGGCAAGAAGGGGAATTGTGAAAGTGGTCTGAAACCTCTGCAGATCACACAGGACAGAAACCCAAGGTAAAAGAGGTCTAACTCCTCTGAAAGCCAAGAACCGTTTCTAACACAACAAGGGATGGTTTGGGGCTTCGCAAAGGCAGTATGGCTGAAAGAGAGATACACAATACACTAAAAGAGATGCAAAACCTGCTTGTCAAGTTGAAGGCAGAGGTTGCCTTGTTATCTGTGAAACTTGACTTATTTTGGAGAGCTGGTAGTGGGGCTGTAAGGCCCAATAAGGGGGAGCCCAAGATAGGCCTAAATCATAAGTCATTTACACAAAGGAGTGGGGCTGGGTGTGATAAGAGATGGGCCAAATTCTATAAAACCGGATAAAGGAAAAAAGAAAGTTGGGTTTGGCTAGTTTCTATATCCTAATCCAAGAGAGTGTAATGGGTCAAAAGGAAAATCGGGTCATCTATATTCGAGGTGGGTTAGCGTAGAGATTGCCGAAACGGACTGCCCTCCACCATGGGTGACACGAAAAAGTTCGCCGATGAGTTCTACAACCTTGATCAATGTTCTCTTTGATGAAACGACGACACCCACACTGGAGTTGAAGGAAAATGTGTAACACCAAGGCTTGGGGGAAATTTAGGGTCTGTCAAAGTGGCACAGAAAGGATTGGTGGAGAGTTGCGCACGCCCAATCAATGTTGTCTACGACGAAATGACAGCACCCACACCGAGACTTGGGGGTGATTCTGAGTATGCCGCCAATCAAAAACTTCAAATGGTGATAATGGCCCCACCACCCATGATGGAGAGAACCAATTTCTCAATACCTCGTCAGGCACCTTATGGGTCAACACATAGCTTCGGACAAAGTAATGACAGCAACAATGGCGTTATTGAGGAGGTGCAGGATTAGTATGCAGGAGGTGGTGCGGAGGAAATGATGGGGTTGTCATTGGTGCCTTGTGAGGAGGAATATTTAGCGTCTGGCATACAATTTGGAGCTGAGTTTGTGCAAGATGTTGGCCCCCTGATATCTCTTCCACTAATAACAATACAGCTAATTCATCATTGGATTGGGTTTTGCAAAAGATTAACAAGATATAGTAGAGTGGGGATTACATGCAAAGGATTTGAGGACCAATTCACAACACTACTCACTGGAATTGAGGCGGGTCACTTACTTGGAACAAAATCAAGAAGAGCAAACAATTAAAGCATCTTACTTGGGCAATCAACTATGACACTAAAGGAGGTAGTCCAAGTTGAGGGTGGAATAGAGGGAGGGCAAAACCAGTTGTATTATGAAGCACAAGATTTTAACTTGGAACCAGGGACTAAGGTATATTTCTCATAGGATCGTCCAAAGTTAACAGGTATTGAGGAGTGTGTTGGGGAATTTAAAGTGGTTTGCTTTTCTAAAAAAAGTGGTAGACGATCTCAAGTGGACCATTACCAGAGTTTATGGGCCAAACCTGGATTGGTGGGACATGCCTTGGTGCATTGGTGGTGGCTTCAACCTTACACGGTTCCCAAGTGAGAGATCGGGGGAGGTGCATCTTTGTCCCAAGCAAGAGATTGGAGGATCATTCACATGACCGTCCAATCAAGTTTGGTCTAGAATGGATAGGTTTCTCATTTCTCACTCTTGGGCTTTGTTTGGATCATTTCCGTATCATGGGCTAATGTTCATGACTTCCTTGTATCTATTTCTGCTCCCTAGCTAGGTGTTTTTTCTTGAATACATCCAGTGTACTTGGCTACGCCTATTGTATTAATAACTTTTTCCTTACAAAAAATATTCTTTTATTTTTTTATATTTTCATATATTTTTGTATGATCTTACACATATTTTTGCCTTTCTTATTTTTTAATGTTTTTTTTCTAGAATATATTGGACTTTTATTTTTCATTCTTTGTTTTGATTTATTTTTACTTATTTTTAAAAACTAGGTTTTCATATGACTTTTGACATTCCTGTTTAATTTTTGGATCTGTTAAATGATTTTAGAATATTTTAAATGACTTTTAGCTTTCTAAACAATTTTATATCTTTTCTTATTATTCCATGTGATATGCCACCTATCCAATTGGAAATGTGGCAAGCCATGAAAGCACTTCCTTGCCACATTTCCATTAGTTTAGTTAATGCAAATATGACGGAAGGACTTAATTGACAAAATTATGAAATCTAGGGAGTAAATTTAAAATTGAAAAGTTGAACAAAAGTTAAGAATGTAAGATTAGGGGATTGCTTTTGCAATAATCAAATAGAAATTTTTTTGATAGGTAATAGAATATTATATTAGAAAAACACAAAAGGTATACCTATGAAGTAAAACACAAAGGGTATATGGCCTTTTTAAAATTGAATACATGGGACATTACAAGAGAAACACCTAACTAGAAATAGAAAAAGATACGATAAAATCATGAAAATTCAGCCCATTAAAATCTATAAAGGCTTCCCAAAGGAGAGTATTGAAAAATAATAAATGGAAGTTCCTCTCAGTTCATAGTCTTTCTAAGCCCTCATTTGAGGAATGAGATGAGATGAGAAATCTGTTAATAGAAGTAAAATAGTTTGAGTTAAGATGTTTTATTGGATTTTGAAAAATAAAAGAGAAAAAGTTGAACAAAAATATTATGAAGTTAAAATATTGTTAAAATATAACGTTTTAATATTATTTTTGTTTTGGAATTTGAAAAAGTTGAATTATTTTTTGTATTTTGTTTGGAAGTTGAAAAAAGTTGTAATGATTAGGTAATGATTAAATGAAAAAGTTAAAAATTTAAAATTGAGAAGTATTTGTATTTGCGTGATGTTTGGGAAGGAGGTGAGATGAAATGAGTTTGCAAACGAGGCCTAAATTGAGTTCACTCAACTGCGTTAAGTCAAGGAATGTGGGCAATGCAAAAAAAAAAGTTATTATTTTATTTTTATTTTATTTTTTACAGGTAAGATTGTGAACTTATTTTACTTGAGAAACTCAAATTTTAAGCATATCCCTGATTTTCGTTTCTAGTTTTCTTGTTGATAAGTAGAGCATAGTATGCGAGAAGCAAAAATGAATGTTAGAAAAGGAAATTATAAGTTCCTGTATCTTTTTCACCTTCTAAATAGGTGTGTCTCTTGTATACTCGTGTACTTGAGTTGAGCCTTTTCTGCTTATCAATAATGATTAATTACTTACAAAAAGCCAAAGGACATTATAAGTCCTAAGGAACACTTCCTTGTATCGCTAAACCAGCACATATAGGCAATGCTCTTGTATATGTCCCGTCTACTCGGGCCTTTGTCTACTTTATGCACAATAAAATTTTGTTTACCGATAAAAATAAATAAATAAATAAAAGAAAAAGTCAATCAATTAAACCAAGTTAAGAAACTCAAAATTTTACCTAGATCCCTATATTAAAAAAATTCTAAGAAAATAAACTTATCATAAATAAGCAAAGTGACTTAATCACCTTAGAAAAAAGAAATAGAAAGTGCAGTAACTTTAAAAAATATCAAGTAAGGGTATAAAAGATCATTAAAAATTGTAATGTAACATGTGAACCCAATCTAAATCGGCTCAATTATATAATAAGCAAAGCTAAAAAACTATTTAATGAGAACAAAAAAAAAATTTGTAGCACTTAAGCGGAAAAACCAATCAAACTGAACAAATATAAAGATAAACTCTGTAGCAACTCTATAGCTACTTTTTAAAATTTAATATTCTAATAAACCTATAATTGATAATAAGTAAATGTAAATTCTCTGCTATCATTTAAAACGTATAAATTTGCCGGTGTACTCGAGTTTGTCCCTTGAATTATCCGAAGTGCACTCGCAAGAAACTCCTTGCCGAGTGCTTGTCCACCCTCAAAATTAGTCGGCGATTTGTTTCGGACATTCGGTGCCAATAAAAATACTTATAAAAAAGAACAACTACGTTTTTTATATTAAATAGTAAAATACCTATTGGCAGGGATCTCAATCTTGTAGATAACTTCTTCGTCTTCGCCGGTTTCCTCCTCTTCCAAATGCTTTTCCTTTCTAATAATGGCTTTCTCGGTAGTCTGGGACAGCCAAATGAAATATATTCTCAATAAAAGTACCAATAATCTCGAAATCATTAATATTAACAAGAAAAAGAAAAAAAAAAAAAAAAGAGAGAGAAAGAAGAGGACAGAGTGCACGAAATGCTTACGACGTCGTCGAGCTCGATACCGAACCTGAAGCAAAGGTCTTCGAACTCTTCCTGCGCTGTGATATTCCAAAAAAAAAATGCATAACCATTTCATCAAATTTCCTTCGAAAAGTGAAAAATGCAAGGAAATACATATAAAAAAAAATCATCAATCTCACTGTAAGTTTTTCCGAGGGCTGCGAACAGTCGATCCCTTCCCACGCTGATAGTAGGCATGGTTGATAACTCAGGAAGATAGTCTGCAACTTAGCAATGAAGCAGAAAATGGGATAAGAATGAGTTTCAAAAACACCAAAAGGTCAAGGGGTTGGTCAGGTTTAGTGCTTTTGTTTAGGATCCCTTTTGCCCAGGTTGAATTGTGCACCGACACCGACTCTGACTTAATAGGAGGCCGAATCGGGCCTCCAACTTCGATACCCTTAGAATCGGCTCCGTTTCCGACTCCATGAAACGAAGCGGATGTCGGACACTATTACAATATTCTGATATTACACGAGGGAAAAAGAGTACATTAACATAACCATTGGGAAAGATGGTTAGTGAAACCAAATTAGTTGTAGACACAGAGAGAGGGAGAGGGAGAGAAGTGGACCTCGATTCGAATCGTTGAAGCAGACGCAGATGATGGCAGCGGGCTTTAGCCTTCGATAATCGAGACTGGCAGCGTTGGGCGGCAGATGATGGCAGCGGCGGACGGATGTAATGGACCCTAAGCTAATAGTGGATACTCGAGAAAATGGTGACTGCTTCGAGGGAGTCGGGCCTCCAGAAAGGGTGCTCAAGAAGTAGAGAGAGACAGAAGAGAAGAGAGTTGATTAAACTGGATTCCGTAAACTGGATTCCGAAGTTGGCCTCTTTTCCAACTATCGGCTACCTTCTATAGATGAACACTCACATCAATTCTGTTACGTAAATTACATAAAGTTATAACTAGTTCAATCATTTAATGATATGAACGACAATTATGGAACGACACCGATATATTTATTCTCAATTACTACTAAACGACACAATCTCAATCTATTACAACAAAAACAACTAATACTTAGCAAAAAGGGTACGTTTTGATTATTCTTACTATCGATTTGAGGACTTCAGGCTTTGTTCGTGCAGACTTCCCTCCCTCTTCATTCTAATCTCGATCCATGATCTTGTCTAACTCCATAGTTCACAACCCGTAACATACTCTGCCCCATTAAAGCACCTTGCCTACAAGGTGAGGAAACCTGTTACGTAAATACCAATAAGACTCCCACGTTGCATCCTCAACAGTAGCCCATTTCCATTGAACCAGCACATCAACTATTGCTCTATTATGGATCTACCTCATTCTACATTGCAAAATAGCCTCAGGCTCAAAAGTTAATTCAGCTTGCAAATCCACTGGGGTCAAAGAAGACAAAAGAGAATGATGTTGACTCAATTTTTTCTTAAAACAAGAGATATGAAAAACTGGGTGAATAGAACTAGTTGGTGGTAATTACAATTTATAAGCAACCTGTCCCACCCTTTAAACAATCTAAAAAGGTCCAAAGAAACGAGGAGAAAGCTTGAAATTCCTTCTCGCCACCAAAGATTGTTGCCTATAAGGCTGCAACCTCAAATAAACCCAATCCCCCACGGCAAACTCCCTTTCAGTTCTCTTTTTGTCAACTTGAAATTTCATCCTTTCTTGAGCATTAGTCAGATTACTCTTAAGAGTAGAAATGATTTGATCTCAAGTTTTTAATACCTCATCAACTGATTGATTAGCAGTCAAACCAGGTACATAAGATTGCAACTTGGTTGGAGGCCTACCATACACCACCTCAAAGGGAGTCATCTTAGTTGAAATGTGAGGAGTAGAATTGTACCACCATTCAGTCAAAGTCAACCAATCAAACCATAACCTTGGTCTGTCCCCTGAAAAACTTCTCAAAAAGTGTTCAATACATTTATTGACTGTCTCGGTTTGTCCATCACTTTGAGGATGGTATGCAAATGAGTAGGAAAGTGTCACTCCTTGGAGTCTAAAGAGTTCCTTCCAAAAGGAGCTAGTAAAAGTTGCTCCTTTATCCGAGACAATGTTCTAAGGCATGCCATGCAACTTAACACATTGTCAAAAAATAATGCTGCCACCTTAGATGCTGTAAATGAATGCTTCAAGGCCATAAAATGGGCAGATTTTGATAATCTGTCAACCACCACGATGATGACAGAAAATCCTCTAGAGATTGGTAATCCCTCAATAAAATCTATTGACAAATCTGTCCATGTATTTGCAGGTACAGGGAGAGGCTGTAAAAGACCAGCAGGGTAGGCATGTTCCACCTTATTCTTTTGACACAAATCACACTCCCTTATGTACTGCTTCACCTCAAGGCCAGGCCAGTAAAGATCTTGCCTAGCACGATGCAATGACTTATGGAACCCAGAGTGTCCAATAGAGGGTCTGGCATGAACAAAGTTTAAAATTTTCAATTTCAACTCTAGATTATTAGGTATATAGATTCTGCCTTTTCGAAATAATAACCCATGCTTAATAGAAAATGCAAAAGAGGAAGGAGAAGAATTTCCCTGCAATGCTACCAAATGTTCTTGTGCTATCTGATCTGAAGCATAAGCTAGCTTTACTTCCTCCAACCATATTGGAGTTGGAAACAAAATAGCAATCATCAACGTGGTGTCAACTGAGGCTTCCTTCCTTGACAAAGCATCTGCTGCTCTGTTCTCAACTCCCTGCTTGTACTCAATTGTGAATTCATATCCTAACAACTTAGAAATCCACCTTTGTTGAGTATCGATTCCCACCTTTTTGTTTCAGGAGGTACTTCAAACTGTGATGATCAGTTCTAACAACAAAAGCAGCTCCTAACAAATAAGGCATCCCCTTCTTGACAGCCATAACTAGTGCCAACAGCTCCTTCTCATAGGTGGAACGCATCAAATTTTTTCCTTCGAGAGCTTGACTTAGAAAAGCCAATGGCCTTTGATCTTGCATCAAGACAGCACCTACTCCCACTCCACAAGCATCACATTCCACCACAAACTTCTTACTAAAATCAGGTAAGCATAAAACAGGAGGACTCGTGACTGCCTTCTTCAATTTTTCAAAGGCATGAATTGCTGCCTCAGACCAATGAAAGTTGTCCTTCTTTAACAAAAGAGTTAAAGGTGATGTTATTTGCCCATATCCCCGAATAAATTTTCTATAGCAACCCGTTAATCCCAAAAACTCCCTCAATGCTTTTAAGAGGTTTTGGAATTGGCCAAGATACCATTGCATCCAATTTTCTCGGATCAACTCTCACACCTTCTTTAGAAATTAAATGACCAAGGTACTCAATTTCTGAACAAGCAAAATGACATTTGGATCTCTTTGCAAATAATTGATTGGCCTCCAATGTCTTCAAAATAGTAGCCAAATGAGTTAGATGTGTTGCCATGTCCTTATTATAGACAAGAATGTCATAAAAAAATACTATAACAAACTGTCTAAGAAATGGCTTGAAAACCTCATTCATTAAGGCTTGAAATGTTGAAGGGGCATTTGTAAGGCCAAAGGCATAACAAGAAACTCGTAATGCCCTTCATGAGTTTTAAATGTAGTTTTTTGAATATCCTCATCCCTCATTCGAATCTTGTGATATCCAGATGTCAAATATAACTTGGAAAACACTGTTGAGCCAAAAAGCTCATCCAATAACTCATCAACAACTGGTATTGGATACTTGTCCTTGACAGTGGCCTCATTAAGCACCCTATAATCGATGCACATTCGCCACGAATCATTAGATTTCCTCACTAGTAGCACAGGAGATGAAAATGGTGATTGACTAAGCCTTATCACACCAGACTTGAGTAACTCAGAAACAATCTTCTCTATTTCATTTTTTTGAAAATAGTGATACCTGTATGGTCGAACACTCACAAGCACAGCATCCTTCTAAAGATTAATATGGTGATCTCGAGCTCTATGAGGAGGTAAAGTAGTAGGTTCATCGAAAACCTTTCCAAGCTGCTGCAGCAACTGTTGCATTTCTGGACAAGAAACATTCTGAGTCTATATGACTTCCACATGCATAAGCTGCAACCACACCCCTTTGGAGCCCACTTTAGAAATCATATTAATCTCTTTATCATCAATTAAACTAGTAGCCGAAGATGTGAGCCCTTTAAAACAAATTCTCTTTCCATGATAATCAAACTGCATTTTCAGATATGTAAAATCTCAAAGTATTGGCCCCAGAGATGAGAGCCAACTAACTCCTAAGACTACATCACAGCCCCCAAGAGGCAATGAAAAAAAATCATCAACAAATCTGGTGCCTTATATTTGAATGCCAACTCCAATAGTTTTACCACTACTACTCAAAATGTCACCATTAGCCACCCTGACTTGCATGGACTGTTCTTGTTACACCTCCAAACCACATTTGCTCATCAATGCAGTGTCCACAAAATTGTGTGTACTGTCAGAGTCAATTAATATCACTACCTTCTTCTTATTGATCTGCCCCAACACTCACATAGTTTTAGTACTTGGAGACCCACCATAGCTTGCAAAGAAATAGAAGATATGTCTGCAGATTCAGGTTCCTCATGTATCTCTTCCACAACCAATTCTTTCTCATTTGTATCATCACTACACTCACCCATATCCATGCCATCTAACACGTAAACTCTCGGTTTACTGCACTTACGGCCAGGTTGCCACTTCTCATCACAAAAGTAACACAATCATTTCTTTCTTCTTTCCTGCATTTAAGACTCATTTATTTTTTGGTAAGGCAACCTAACCGTAGGCACCTTAGGGCTTCCCAAAACAGAAGATCCCACATTAAATTATGGAGAATCACTAGCATTACTTCTCCATGACCTCTTTGTACTCCAAACATATTGCTCTTGGATTTTTGCTAATCCAAATGCATCATTCAGGGAAGAAGGATTTAACATTCTTATAAGCAATCTAACTTCATATTTTAAGCCACTTAAAAAATAGCTTAATTTGTTTCTCTCATAAATGCCTTTAATTCGATTAGAAATCAATTCAAATTCAGCTTTGTAGTAACAGAATGAACCTACTTTAAGCGTGTCAACGCCTCTATAGGATCATTATAGGCAGATTAACCAAATCGAACTTGCACTGCTTGCGTGAATTCCTCCCAAGAATGAAAAATTTCAGATTCACTTGCATCTTGGAACCACACTAAAGCATCATTGTCCATGTGAAATGAAGCCAGAAAAATCCTCTAATCAGGAGGCACTTGATGATATAGAAAATATTGATTTGCTCGATAGATCCAAGCTGTAGGATCTTTTCTACCAAATCTTGGAAAATCCAGCTTAATTGACCTCATATTAGGTTTGTCACCATTGTTTCTATAATAAACTTCCCCCGTACCATCATCTGTTTTGCCATCTCTTGATTGACGAAAGTCTTGTCCATCTCTTGTATGCTATGCACTATCTTCCAAGTGAGGACTGCACGAAAGTTTTGAAAAATGCTGCAATAATTCAGTAAATTTCTTATCCTGAATTTCTCTTTCAAATCTCGTTGTTTCTTGCTGTTGAGTTAGGACCGCAATAGCATCTTCGATCTGTTTCTGTTGCCGCTCCTGTTGTTGTCGCAGTAGGTTCACAGAATCAACGATCTGTGCATATGATCTCGTTCCTTCTGCCATTCCTGACAACTGATACCAATTGTAATGGACCCTAAGCTAATAGTGGATACTCGAGTAAATGGTGACTGCTTAGAGGGAGTCAGGCCTCCAGAAAGAGTGATCAAGAAGTAGAGAGAGACAGAAGAGAAGAGAGTTGATTAACACTAGATTCCGAAGTTGGCCTCTTTCCCAACTATCGGCTACCTTTTATAGATGAACACTCAGTTACATGAATTTTGTTATGTAAACTATTCAAAGTTATAACTAGTTCAGCCATTTAATGACATGAACGACAACTATGGAATGACGCCGTTCTATTTATTCTCAGTTACTACTAAACGACACAATCTCAATCTGTTACAACAAAAACAACTAATACTTAGCAAAAACGGTGCATTTCGATAATTCTTTACTATCAATTTGAGGACTTCAGGATTTGTTCATGCAGACTTCCCTCATTCTTCATTCTGATCTCAATCCATGATCTCGTCTAACTCGATAGTTCCCAACCCGTAACACGGATGAGAAAAAGGGACACGACAGCGAAGGCTTTAAAGCACTCCCATTCCATCATGCAAATGCAAAATCAAAATTTGCATGACGAGTGATTTTACACTAACGCTGGTTTGGATAGATGTAATGAGATTGTTTAAGATGATTTGAGTTGAATAAAATATTATTATAATATTATTTTTTTAATATTATTATTATTTTAAAATTTGAAAAAAAATGAATTGTTTATTATATTTTGTGTAGGAATTTTAAAAAGTTATAATGATAAGATAAAATCAGATCACTTCTCTATTCAAATAAGTTTGAGAGTACTTCCAATGGATTCTTCATCTTATCCTTTAAAATATATTATTAAAACTCACTTTTTTAATTTTACATACGGATTTTTACAATATGTCATCTATCATCTTTTTTTTTTCCTATATCATTTAAATATTATAATTTTTAATATTTTTTATTTATATCAAATATGTTCTCTAATTACCAATAATATCTTCATATCTTTTGATGTTTGCAATATCTCCTCATATAAGATGTCATATAATTATGTCTTATTTTAAATTAATCCAAATTTACAAACTAAACCAAAATATAAATTAATTAAAAAAAAATATTATATAATAAAAACATTCTCAAAGTGTATATACAATGGGATTCTTGCACATCTACGAGGATATACAAACCAATTGGAGTCACATGCATCTATTTTTTTTTTTAGGTGAATCATATGCCGCTTGCTTTTATATATACAGACCAAATATTAGAGTCACACCAGCCAACACAGAGGGAAAACCAGCCAACGAGGATAGAGAAATTAATTTAAAATGTTTATAGTCATGAGCAGTATCCTCCACATGTAGCGAAATTACTATTGCAAAGTGTAAAATAAAAATGATATAAAAGATCCATTGGATGTCACTTTTGCACAAATTTCTTTATATTTTAAAGGCAACTGTATTTTACAAAATTCATTGGGAGTGCTTAGGAGTCGTTTAGATTCAGAAATACTCTTAATCCATTTTATTGCATCTTATCATTACAATTTTTTAAATTTTCTCACAAAATATAACAAATAATTCAACTTTCCCAAATTTCAAAATAATAATAATATTTTTATTCAACTTTCAATTTTATCTAAAACCATCTCATCTCACTATCCAAACAGTTCTTTAATTATTTCACTCAAAATTTATTTTTATATTAATTAAAAATAATAGTAAAATGTTATTAATTTAATATAATATTATTTTTAATTTATTTTTATCATATTTTGCAATTCAGATTTCATTTTCTTCGTTCACAAAATCCAATTATCTTGAGCTAATGTAGTAATGGATATTTGTAAAGAAAAAAAGTGTTTAAATTTCATCTGGTAGACACAAAAAGACTTCGATGCAAGAAACAAATCCAATTCCACAATTCCCTGTAGTGTTCTAGTTCCATAAAATATCCTAAGGATCCATTTGGACAGTGAGATATTGAGATAAAATGAATTTAGATAAAAGTTAAAAGTTGAATAAAATATTGTTAGAATATTATTTTTTAATATTATTATTATTTTGAGATTTGAAAAGGTTGAATTGTTTATTATATTTGTGTAAAATTTTAAAAAAGTTGTAATGATGAGATGAGATGAAACCGTTTCTGTATCCAAACTAGGCCTAAAAAAACACTTTGCTAACAAAACACTTTGATGAAAAAAAAATCACGATTTTTGAACTTTTACTTACCCCAAAAAAAATGTTTTCACCACCTTTCTTGTAATAGAAACAAGTCCAAGCTTTCATGAATAGCATATCCACTCGAATGCAATAGCAGTGTTAAAATTCCACAATTCACAACAATGTTACAATCTATATTAGGTAATAAAACAATGCCCATCACCAAAAATTAAAAACAAAGATAATGGATAGAGACTGAACTATGGGCAATCACAAAATCAACACATCTAGTTTTACATTTTTAGCACAAAACCAGACTAAAGTATGGACAATCACAAAATCAGCACGTTTGGTTTTGCATTTTCCGTACAAAATTAGATTGAATTATGGGCAATCGCAAAATGCTACATTTTGCTTATAACATTTCAGCCCATCACAAAATAAGCACATTCAACAAAAATCAACTCATCACTAACAATAAAAATATTGCCCAATCATAAAACTAATAGTGCCTAAACCACATCTAGTTACAGAATTGCTGTTCAGCCACATGTATTCCCATCACATGTGGCTAAGCAACCCTTAGAATTAGGCAAAGTGTAGTTAAACACTACAAGAAAATCAGCTTATTGCGGCGATTTTTGGTCTGCCGATAATAAAATCGCCGCAATAAGTTATTATTTGCGGCGATTTTCTTGGTCGACGCTGCTTTAAACGCGTGGGCTATTTGTTTTACTTTTTGTGGTGATTTTAAAGTTAATTGCAGCGATTGTTTTCACTGCAAAATAAACTGCATCATTTGCAGCGATTTTTGTGGTAATAAAGGAGAAATAAATCGCTGTAAAAGATGAAAATCTTATACCGGCGGACAATTTCGCTGCAACTGTGATTTTCATCCGGCCCCAAAACCACATGAGGATTTTATTTTTCCCCCCAAATCTCGAAAACCCCTTCGTCCCCAACTTGTTCCTTTTCATTTCTCTCTAGTTGCACATTAACCAAAACCGAAGCACAGAAATATTCGGGATTTCCCTTCCACTGATTGAAACCACTTAAATCACCTCCAGCTGCTCCAGTCCAGTGGTTCTCGTGTACGAGTAGCGAGTTACTCTGCTCCCCCCCACCGAAACCCCACTAATTGGCATCTTCAATTTCTTTTGCCTCGGCCCTAAAATGTGAAAAAAGTTGTAGTTTTTCTGAGATTTTCTAGCTTTGTTCTTCATCATCGTCTACCCGTTTCGTGGAGTGAACGTCGGAGTCGATTTTCCAGCCCTTCGTCTCCTCATCCACTCGGTTGGATTCGATTTCCCAAGGTAAATTACTTTGTTCTATCTCTTTTCCAGTTCTTGATGAAACCGTTTAGGGCAATTAGAAACACTGGTATTTTGCTATAATATTTATGTTTAGGTTTTGAGAAAAACACATTGGACAATCCCGTAAGCGATAGGAAGTGTTTCTCTTGAATATTAATTTCTTTGTTGGCTTTCTTCGACTCTGGCAAACTCCATAATGCTTGGATGTTAAATTAATCTTGTTGTAAGAAAACTAAATTTTTCCTCTGTTATTTGGTTCCTCTAAAAAGACAATCATAGTTGATCAATCAAATTGTCATGAACGATTTGACAGTACTGTGTGTGCAGTACTATGTCATGAACGAGTGAAGAAATTCATGAAGAGATCGTACTTTGTCCTCGTTTAGAGCTACCTAACTATCATATATGGCAAGAAAATTTCTAATTATGCAAGAACGTCTATCCTAATACCCTCTTAGTTACCTTGATTATAATGACACTTTAGGGGTTATAGTGTAAGTTTTGGATTCCAATTGGTCTACCCCATGGATATACCACATAACTACATTAATGTGAATTCCTCATCTCAATGGATGAACTGAATGTCATTAATTTATTAAATTAGATGGAAAGTTCAATCTTTTTAATGAAATTTCAATCTTTTTCTTTTATGTTTTCCTATTTCTAAGTATTTAATATAGCTATGGGTACTATTGGATAAACACTCTTAACACTTCACAGTTTTTATATAGCAATGAGATGATATTATTTTTCTGTGTACATTAAGTACAGTTTATTTTATTAACTTAATATTGATCTTATTATTTCAGGTCATTTACTCAAACAATATTCTAAATAACTGATGTTTTAAGTAATATTGTTTAGTTAATTACCTAAAATAATAAGATAAATATTGTGTAAATTAGAAATATAATGTTAGAGGAAGGGCGGAAATGAGGCCCCAGGAACGTCTGGGTGCAAGGAAAAACAAAAAACACACAATTTGCGGCAAACATCAGTCGCCGAAAATAATTTAAGTCCCCTGCGGCGATGTAAATAATCGATTAAGAAACCTAATTTCGGCGATTCTAACGCGCCACAAATACAGATGATAGACATGTATATTTATAGAGGCGCTAACAAAAATCATCAACAATATTTATTTTCGAAGATTATGGGTCTTTTTCCGGCGAATAATATATGTTGCTAATTATCTCTTTCACGACGTAACAAAATATCGTCGCAAATATATAGGAATTTACGGCGAAAAAAATTATATTCATTGCGATACTTATTTGTAACAAATATATTCTATCGACGATTCTGAAAAATCGCTGAGAAAAAAATTACCTTATAGCGGCGATTCATCGAATATTTGCGACGATTTTTTTTCGTTGCTGTTAGTGTTTCTCAGCGATTTTGTTTGAACTGAGACCCCTATTTTCGACCTTTTTTTAGCCTATTACGGCGAGTAATAATCGTCGAAAATAAGATTTTTCTCAACGATTTTTTGTTATCGCTGAAAATTATCAGAATCGTCACTTTTAAATCGTCGACTAGTTGGTGATTTGAAAATTGCCGAGAAAGAGTAAAAGCAGCTAGTTTGGCGGGTATTTTCGACGATTTTGCGTGCTGAGAAAGACCTGATTTCTTGTAGTGAAATATCTACTAATGTTAATTACAACGTCGACATAGGCTGGACAAAAAGTTACACACCTCCAAAAGGTGTGGATGGATCTTCATATGTAGATGTAGTTGCAGACTTATTCTTTAAAGTCTCGTAAATTTCATTATGAAGACTTTGGAAATAATCTTGTTGTATTGCATTCATGCCAACAAGATCTAATTTCGCAAGTTGTTCACTTCTATCCCGTTCTACCTTGGTGATCGCTTCTCTTCTCTCTACCATGCACATTTTTTTGTCATCGGTCATGCAAACTAAGGTCTTAGCATTTTACTCATAGTCTTGAAAACGACGCCGTATTCTATAGTGAGATGTGCCTCAATTATGATTAAAAAAATAATTATCTGTAAACAGAGTTTTATTGATTAAGAGAGTATACAAAAGCCCAAATATACGAGAAATATATAAAAGTAACATCTAAGCGTATTAGTTTAGTGATATAAGGAATTCATGAAAAGTCATGTCATGAAAATTATTTACAATTGACTAATGGAGTAAATATTAAAAAAATAAGTTTCTAAGCTTATCCATTGTCCACTTATGATCTTCAAAACTTTGTTCATTCATCTCCTTCCAAATGTACCACCATAGGCATATTGGAATTGTCTTCCATATGAATGCAATTTGAGAGTTGCCTCGAATGACTCTCGAATCTAGTCTTAACCGAGTGAAGAGTTCATTCTATAAAGTCATGGCAATATCACAATAAAGTATTAGATATTCAACAGACTCTCCGCTCTTTTTGCATATGTAACAAGAATTTGTGACTATGATTCGGTGTTTCCTCAAGTTATCTAGTGTGAGGATATTCTCCGAAAAAATTGTCCATGCAAAAGTTGTGTTTAGAGGTACCTTGGTCTTCCAAATGCTCTTCCATGGAATTGATTTTTGTTGCGCATGGACATGGCTTGGTAAGAAAGAAAGGAATGTGAATATCTCTTTCTTAGAGGGGCATCGAAAAATCTTGTCTTCCACTCCCCCCGACAAATGGGTGAAATACATAATGTCAAAGAACGTCAACGAAACATCAATTTCTCAATCTTATGCTTCTCTAAGGAATGTAACATTCCATTAGGTTGGACAAAAAGTTACACACCTCCAAAAGGTGTGGATGGATCCTCATATGTAAATGTAGTTGCAAACTTATTCTTTAAAGTCTCGTAAATTTCATTCTGAAGACTTTGGAAATAATCTTGTTGTATTGCATTCATGCCAGCAAGATGTAATTTCGCAAGTTGTTCACTTCTAGCCCGTTCTACCTTGGTGATCGCTTTTCTTCTCTCTACCATGCACATATTTTTGTCATCGGTCATGCGAACTAAGGTCTTAACATTTTACTCATAGTCTTGAAAACGATGCCGTATTCTATAAGTGAGATGTGCCTCAATTATGATTAAAAAAATAATTATCTGTAAACAGAGTTTTATTAATTAAAAGAGTATACAAAAGCCCAAATATACGAGAAATATACAAAAGTAACATCTAAGCGTATTAGTTTAGTGATATAAGGAATTCATGAAAAGTCATGTCACGAATATCATTTACAATCGACTAATGGAGTAAAGTATTAAAAAAATAAGTTTCTAAGCTTATCCATTGTCCACTTATGATCTTCAAAACTTTGTTCATTCATCTCCTTCTAAATGTACCACCATAGGCATATTGGAACTGCCTTTCATATGAATGCAATTTGAGAGTTGCCTCGAATGACTCTTGAATCTAGTCTTAACCGAGTGAAGAGTTCATTCTATAAAGTCATGGCAATCTCACAATGAAGTATTAGATATTCAACAGACTCTCCGCCCTTTTTGCATATGTAACATGAATCTATGACTATGATTCGGTGTTTCCTCAAGTTATCTAGTGTGAGGATATTCTCCGAAAAAATTGTCCATGCAAAAGTTGTGTTTAAAGGTCAGAGGTGCCTTGGTCTTCCAAATGCTCTTTCATAGAATTTAATTTTTGTTGCACATGGACATGGCTTGGTAAGAAAGAAAGGAATGTGAATATCTCTTTCTTAGAGGGGCATCGAAAAATCTTGTCTTCCATTTCCCCGACAAATGGGTGAAATACATAATGTCAAAGAACATCAAAGAAACATCAATTTCTCAATCTTATGCTTCTCTAAGGAATGTAACATTCCATTGGAAAATCCCATTGGAGATTATTAGTAGGCCTGCAATCGAGGCTTCTTTCATTCGTGCTAGAACATAAACTTGTGGATAAGTTTCCATGAGTGCCCTATCGCCAGACCATACATCATGCGAAAAATTGACCTTGGATCCATTATCCGATATTTCTTGTATACGTATCCCATCCTCTTCTTATATGCTTCCACAAGCCCACTCCATAAGGCCCACTCATCTCATTAGAACAACATCCTCCACATGGTTGTCCATGTTTTAATTCAAT
Organism: Pterocarya stenoptera; assembly: GCA_003123785.1. Lineage (NCBI taxonomy): Eukaryota > Viridiplantae > Streptophyta > Magnoliopsida > Fagales > Juglandaceae > Pterocarya > Pterocarya stenoptera. The sequence goes on from QEOT01003954.1 coordinate 35,683, forward strand.
GACAATTCTCCACAAGCCCCCCGTTCATAGTGATATCTCTATAACCATTTGTCAAGCAAGACTTTGTTGAAAGATGTCAAGTTTTGAATATCCAATTCTCCTTCTATAATGGCAGAGCATAATGTGGCCCATTTCAAAAAGTGAAATTTAAACTCATCATTTATCTCATCTCATAAGAAGTCATGTTGGAGTTTCTCCATGCAATAAACCACATTGGTGGGGAGAGAAATAATGAGAGGAAATAAGTTGGCAAATTGGAGAGGGTGCTTTTGATTAAGATGACCCTACCACATTTGGATAAATATATCTTCTTCAAATTAGCTAATTTCATCTCCATCTTTTCTAGAACAACATCTCAAATAAATTTGGACTGATCCTAGCACCCAACGGGAGGCCAATATATTTCATGGGCAGCTGCAATATCTTGCATCCCAAAATAGTCTCCACATTAGGAACATCCCTCGCTGACACTACTTTTGATTTGGCCAAATTCACCTTCAATCCTGATACAACTTCAAAGCATAATAGAAAAGCCCTCAAAGCTCGAATTTGTTAATGGTTGGCCCTACAAAAGATTAAGGAGATGTTTGGATAGTGAGATGAAAATTTTTTGTTTTAGATAAAAGTTTAATATATTATTTTTTAATATTATTATTGTTTTGGGATTTGAAAAAGTTGAATTGTTTATTATATTTTGTGTAGAAATTTGAAAAAGTTATAATGATGAGATGAGATAAGATAATAATTTTGTATTTTATCTTGGTTGCCAAACCTATCCTAACATATCATCGACGAATAATAGATGAGAGATGTTGAGAGAGCCAGTAGTTGCCTCCTCCACTAAAGATCCATATATGAACCCACCCTCCACGACACTTGAAATCATCTTACTAAAAGCTTCTTTCACAAAAACGAAGATTAGAGGAGAAAAAGAATCACATTATCTCAATCTTCGTGAACTTTTAAAGAAGCATTTTGGCATGTCATTCACCAATATAAAGAAACAAGTCGTAAAGATACAATGATGGATCCAAGTACACCATTTCCTACTAGCCACATCTTTCAAACATGTAGAGTAAGAATCTCCAGTCAGTATGATCATAGGCTTTGTTCAGGTCCAGCTTGCACAAAAGCCCCGGCTTTCTCGACTTGAGTCTAATATCCAAATAGTTTTTGGTAGTAAGCATCGAGTCAAGGATTTGCCTACCTTTTGAGTCTTTAATATTTACCAAACTAATGAGACGATAATCTTTTACCTTTACAACACCAGGCTTTTTCAGTATGAGCTCTATAAAAGTTGCATTTATGCTTTTTTCTCAAACCTTCCATTTTCATAAAATTCATGAAAAACCTCATTATGTCATCTTTAAGCACTTCCCAACATGTTTGAAAAAAAGCCATGGAGAGACCATTTGAACATGAAGCTTTTTCACCTACCAAGCGTTTTAGTACTTGCCTGACCTTTAACTCCTCAAACATCCTTTTGATATGTTCCATTCCCTGCGCGTCAAGAATGTTAAAAGCAAACTCATTTGATCTCGATCTCCAAGAAAATTGTTCAGAGAGCACATTTTCACAATAACTGACAATATGATATGTGATCTCAGTTTGGTTGGAGGAAGCCACCCCATAAATCACCTACGTCTCTATAACATTGTTTCTCTTATGTGAATTAGCCACCCGGTGGAAGAACTTGGTGCATCTATTCCTTTCCTTAAATCATAATAATACTCACGATTTTTATCTCCAAGATTTTCTTCCAATAAGAAAAGCTCTTTCAATGTCTACAATCACTTAGATTTTACAAGTCCTTTTTGCTTCAGATAGTTCCCTCTCCACTTCCATGTCCTCCAGTCCCTTGAGTTCCTCAAAGAAAGTATTTTTTGGCCTCCCACATCACCAAACACTTGCTCATTCCACATCTTAAGATCTTTTTTCAAGGATTTCAATTTGCAAGCCAGGATATAACAGGTTTCCGTGAAATTAATAAGAAGACCACCATTGTCAGACTATGTCAAGAAATCCTTCTGACTTCAACCACATGTTCTCAAACTTGAAATATTTTGGGTATCCATGAAGACTTCCACAATCAAAGAGGGTAGGAAAGTGATCAGAACACAACTTAGGGAGTCTCTTTTAAATAAGGTCTAGATGGTGTGCTTCACATTTTGGTTATATTAGAAATCTATCGATCATTGACCAAGAGGGGTGTTCTTGGTTGCTTGACCAAGTGAAGGAGCCTCCTACAAGAGGAATGTCCAATAAATTTTGTTCAAATATGAAGTTAAAGAAGGCTACCATTGTTGGGGTAAAGCTAGAACCACCTGATCTTTCACTCAGGAATTGAGTGATGTTGAAATCGTTGCCACTACATTAAGGTAAGTTCCATATGCTACTTATTCCAGCTAGCTCATCCCATAATAACTTCATGTGTGATCTAGATTAGATCCATAAACACCAGCGAAAGCCCACTAGTATCCATCTACAACATTCTTAAATGAGCAAGCCACGATAAAGTCCCCCAAAAATCCTCTATTTTTCCACTACTCTTTTGTCCCACATCGCTAAGATATCTCCTTTTCCTCCATTGGATGACAAGTAATACCATCCAACTCGACTACAACCCCACAAGCTCCTAATAATGCGAAGGGGGATAAATTTAAGCTTCGTTTCTTGCAAACATACCATATATACTCCCCATTTACGAAGCTATTTTCTAACTTTGAGACATTTTTCTTTCTCATTTAGCCCCATTTCCATGAAACAATTTTTGGCTTTATAAAAACTCTTCATTGCCCTTCTATTTGATCTTCCACGGTTTGAGCTCCTCTCTCTTACTCCATCATTTATTGTTCAATCAAGCCTTTTTAATTCTCTAGCTCTCTTTTTAACTGAAGTGAGCTTCCCAGTTGAGCTTGAATGAGTCTATCTTGCCTTTATAGCCACAATGAGAGCTATGAATTGGTCCTCGAAGCCGTCACACAAGATCCTTACACAATTTTGAATCTCTTTTGCCTTGTAGATAACCCAATCGAAGACCTAGATGCTACTATTATGACTTGGATGTAGCGAAGATAGTGGAGTTGGTTCATCCCAATAACCCTTTACAGTGATAAAGGGGTTTGTTTGTACCATATCCAAGTTGTCGAAAATAGGACCCAGCAACACCCAATGCTCTTCCTCTGCCCCAACCAGTTCAAACACAACTATCACATTATCTGTAAACTATGTTTCCCTCATGATATGCCCTTCATAGAGCCCTACCTCTGTTTGAACCTCTCACAGGCTCAAAAAGCCTTCCATTTCCATAGAAGGCACATTCTGGGTTGATACATAAGTGTCCCCTTAGGTTTGGATAGTTTGGGCAATAATTTACACATTAGAAACAAGTCCAACATCTATTCTTCTAAGCTTTGGTGTCAGCCCCGCCCCCTCATCCATCGAGATACTAGCCACCCACTCGAATACCTTCGTCGATCGGAACTGTGATGTCTCTATCTAGTATATCTTTGGCTCCAATGAGTTTCCTACGATAGGTGTGCGTTTTATGGCCATTACGTTTACCACTGACGTTATCACCGATAGAGAATCTATCGGGGTGCCACCCATCTACTCCCTGTGCTCCGACGATGAGTTCTATGCATCCCTCTCCCCGAGATTCATCAGCGTCAAGGACTTTCCAGGTTTGACCCGCTAGTGGACTTTTTGTTTCCCTTACTCAGCTCGTGAATATTACGGCCCATTTGTATTCCTGAGCTCAAGTTTGAGTCCAAAGAGCCAAAACCTTGTAATTGTCCCATTTTCTTTTGGCGTAAGTCTATCTTATGGCTTATCTCGCTGACCACTCTCCTTATAAAGCCTATTCACTATCTCTTTCACTTCCAACAAATGCCTTTTCAGAGATTTGAGGTCTCTAGACACGCGTCTTGCATAACCGGCAATTGCCATTTACATGTTTGCCTTGGAGCTTTGGACCACATCGGACTCAAAATATGTCCTATTTCTGGTGGTTAGGTATACTCTCTCCAACGTATACAAATCAACCCTCCATATTTCCATTTCTGCCTCTTCTTTGTAATGCTCCTCCTTATATTTTTCCCTCTCCTCTGTTGGGCACACTTGAAATACTATTCCTCGTTGTGTTGCTTATGGCTCTGTCATATAGCTCCCTAAGCTCCTGGGCCATCTTCCTCCATCCTTGCCCTTTCACTTCTTTTAGGGATGATGAGGATACCTCGTCTCCCACCTCCATTATATTCTATTACTGCCAAATACCTCCCATATACATTAGTGTTGCGTTGTGCTATAAAGGCACTATTGCCATTACAAGAGATTCTTATAAACTCCTATTCCAACCGAGAGCACTCCTCTTCTGATTGGGAGCACTCCTCTAATGTCTTCACTATCCATTTCTCAGTAAGGGTACCCAATACAAGCTCCTTCACCACCTTACTACCTCTCTCAACAATGAGAACCCATCGACCACCTTCCATTGATAATTCAAAAGATTTTGCTTCCAAGAGGATCAACTTCGTTAGTCCTATCCTTACAAATTGACATCCCTTAATACTAATTAAGAGAATTGC
>QEOT01003954.1:40343-64421 GCA_003123785.1 Pterocarya stenoptera
GTAACCACTTAAGTGGTCGATAAAAAAAGCTATTCAAGATATTTTATATCATCAAACGTGACAGAAAATAATAAAATTTAGAATAAAGAGTAATATTTTTAAATTGAATAATATTAGATACAATTATAAAATATATAATTGAATTCTATAATATATAATCAGGTTATTGAATTCTATAATTATTTTGATTGCGGGTTAGAAAGGAATTCTCTCTCTCAAAACATCATTGCTGACAAATATATTTGGAGCAAAGGATCGAGTTGAGTTCTTCAAAGCAATGAGGTAATCTCTCATCCAATCTACATATTATGGATGAAATGACATCAATAATAAAAACTTTCCTAATATGTTTTGGTAAAATGCAGCAAACAACCATGACATTTCTAAAAGAAAATATTCATTTTATTCTCTTCCTCTCTTCTCTTGCTAAAAAGTATATGCACCTCCATAGCTATTTAAGAAATTAAAGTTCGAATTAAATTAAAAAATTACTTTTAGTAATAAAGAAAATGCGTATTAGTCTTTAAAAGCATGCAGTATCCAAAACACAATTTTAGGTTGTACAAATCTCGCATACTCTTTTTAAAAAATAGTGAAGTACATCATTAAAAAAAAAAAAAAAAATTTCCTGTGAGTCCCAGATTTAACTACTCTTTTCACAAGAATGCATGAAAATTGTATATTTTAAAACTGCAAATATCATTTCTCATCTAAAAAGGAAAAATGTTTGATAATGTCATTTCATCAAAAATACAAAATATTTGATTATTTGAATTTCAAATGTCTCTCTCTACCCTAAAGTTTGATCCTGTAAATGTCAATGTATGCTGAAAAATGAGGAGCTTGGCAAGAAGATTATTTTTCAGATGCCAAACCTCTGAATAAAAGGACACCTAAACCACCAATTGCCAAAGTTAGAATAAGAGGGACGCTGATGGAATTGGTATCAATCGCTCTGTTTGTATGATCTGTTCGTCCATGTTGTGATCTCTCTCCCCTGTTCTCATGGAGAAAAGTGGTCAGATTGTCCAATTGATGAATGATTTGCCGTTGTCCCCGGGCAATAAGAAGTATCTGTTCAGGAAACAGGTACCATCATCAAAAGTGTGCAATGGAATATTAAACTTGAATTGTGGCATAGATACAAACAGTTATGGACAATCATCTTGAATTTGTATTTGATCAGACATCCACTGCAACATGACAAGGAAGACCCTCTGTGACTTGCGGCATATACGATTTAATGAAATGGATAGATCTGTCACACTTGTTAATATTTAACCAAAAGCAAATTTATCCATAGTTGTAAGGAAGAAGAAAAGCCACGCTTCATCATGCATATTCCTCTGATACATCATGGTTGGCAGCAACAGTCATTTTTGTTTGTCGGATGATGTTGTCTATCAATTTTCTGATGAAAGAGGACAAGAGGAGCAAAAGTTTCCATCTCGAATGGGGTGACTTAGTAAGGTTATTAGGCTGGCACTGATATTCTTACCCGTTTTGTTTGCACATAAATGAATAGAAGAAGAAAAAAGCTTTCATCCAAAAGAGTGTTCCTTCTATCAGTATAAATGAATTGAATCTCATATTTATTTACACCCATTCTTTCACTTATTAGGGATAGTTTACATGTCGTTCCTACTGACTAGTGTTCCAAAAAAGTATATATCACGATCAGAAAGAATTGATAATAATTTGACCCTAAAGGCTGCTTCACCTACTATTTGTGAAAGGCTGCTTCACCTTTTACTTTCTCTATTTTGTCTTTTTCCTGTTTGGGGGGGGGGGCACAAATCATATCTTCAAAACCAGAACTTCCAACATTTTTTGGTTGAGAGAGCCACTAACTCACTTAAAAATAATTATTTTATTTACATAATAAACGATGATCTTATATTAAGTATTCTTTAATTTTTGATAAAATAATCTTCTTTTTCTTGTTGTCAGGACGGTTCTGTTTATAATTTCCTAATCTATTTTACCCTAGGTAGCTAAAAGACTAATTAACGAAACTTTGCAAGTGCAATGTGACACAACAGTCATTTATCTCTCTTTTTTTTCTTTTTTTTTTTTTGCCCCTCACCAAGTAAAAAGATGGAGATGATATTCTTTAGGTTACCTCTTCTATTAGTGGGGACTCCCTAGCCAATTGGGGAGAAGATGAAGAGTTGGGCATCAACGACCCAGTCAATGAACCATTCCCCAAGCCAGTCGCAAAAAGTGAAGTGGGTCCATTGCCATTGGATGCTTCAGTCTGCAGAGCCAAGTTTTGTTTACTAGCTGAAACTCTCCTGATAGAGATCTTTGAATTCAATTCTTCAATACGGGATGTAAACTCATCCATTCTCTCATTCAGTGTAGAAATTTGTTCCGAGAGTTGAGTGAGAACTCCCTAAATGAAACCAAAAATAAATTGATGAGCGAAAATAATGCCATGTAAACTGATGCATGAAGGCAATACGGAGAACAGAACCAGGAAAGGTCAATAAAGGAAACAGAAACCAATCTGAAGCAAAGATATATATATTTTCACCAATGGTATTGGTTGATGGTGATACCATGTCTTGCAACTCCTCTATACTAAAAAGGCAAAAAGACATACGGGAAAATTTGATATAATCTTGCCTCTCCTTCCTTCTATTATAGTTTCTAGCTTATAGACAACAGAATGGTAAGCTCAAAGTTGTCAAAGAAAATACCAATAGAATAGCATCAGATAACTCTAAAATCAGACATATACTCACTGGATTTGCAAGTGTTGCAGGTGATTCTGGGGTTCTCCCATCAAACCTTCTGTTGTTAACAGAAAGCTTTGTCAGCTTGGGCAGGTTCTTGTCCCGTCGATTTGAGTACGAATGTGATCTGCCGAAAATGTAACAGTATTTTGAGAGCAGACTTTCATAAACTTTAAATAGTTTCGGGCCTTTTTTTAAGCCAAAAACTGATAATATATAAATAGACCAAGGGGAGAACATGTGAGCTTCTTCCCATCTCAGACTGCAGAAGCATAAAATTGTTGCTAGAACTAGAGAGTACCGATTGAGATACTTCATTCTCCTATCTGCAGAGGCTCGTGAAAGGGCTTCTTTAGGGCTTGAAGCAAAATCATCATCTATGCTAAGCTTTGTCTTCAAATCAGCTGGCAATGCCTGCAAGCTCATCAGATCAGGACCATGAACACGTCAGATATCTGGAAGCTCAGTTGGAAGTCATACCATGACATCATTAACAAGCTTCTCCAACTGAATTTGTTCTATGTAAGTTCGAGGAACATATGAACCATCCAAACCCAACTGCTCTGCGATATACTTAACATGTAAACGATCTCTTCCCTGCACCTTAACACCAGAAAAAGGAAAAATAAAGACTAATGCTAGCTTTGGAAATTCAACTAAGAAACATTTGAAGCAGAAAACTCGTGCATAATCATTAGGTACAAACAAAAAAACCCAAAGCTAATAAAGAAGGGAATTGGCATAATAGGCTCCAAATCAACTCGAACAACGGAATGAAGTAATCGGTAGAATACCTGAACATATTTCCGATTAAGTTGTTCTAGCCAATCAATTTTCACGCTCACCCTGTCATTAGAGAAGATATGGCTACTCCGTTTCAGGATGGTCGCAATTGTATACCCCAAGGCCATGAGCCCTCCAAGAAGGCGAACACTAACCTCAAAAGTGATTCTAGGTGATATTATAAATGGACTATCTGTAACCCATTCCTGGAAACAAGAAGCAGGATTTGTCAGAAATCTAAAGTTTCAGGCACTTTTCAGTCTTCATAGGTCCCTTTGTAAAATTTAAATCATCAAGGGAGAACATTCAAGCAAACTCCATCAGCCACTAAAGAACATTATCCCTTTACAATATTGTTTGTTCATGTTCTATGGCATTAAAGGGAATCACAAAGTCAACATAATTTCTTATTAAGTGTTCACAATCGCAAAATATCCAAAAATTCAAAAATTCCCTAAAGTTACAATCTCGTTATAGAACACAAATTTACACACTCTTGTTTGCAGGAAGAGTGAAAAAAGAGGATCAAGATATAGTCACTAAAAGCTACTTAATTTTATTAAATTCATATGAAACAAGTACATGCACCGGGGGGAGAGGGGAGCCTATAGGTATAATGTAACGTATATGCTACATACAAGCTTCCATGTTTGTAATAATATCTATGACTACACTCTTCATGAGCAAAAGGTGTGACGTGATGTGTTACCTCTGGAAATCTGGTACAGAGGCTTTAACAATGCACTCAAGCAAGAGGTGAAGGGGAGAAGATACAGCCAATGCAGCAAAGAAGTTTAATAAAAAGATGAATCAGGTGATAGCATCCAATATCGTATGATAAAATAAAACCTAAAATCAAGACGGTACAAGTAGATTCTTTTTTCTTTTTCTTGATTGGAGGTGGAAGAAAATATGAACTAACCACTGGATGTCTGATATCCTTTCATAATGTAGTGTTATAAGAAGTGCAATATTTTATCCATTGTACAACAGTTGACTAATTCCAGGAGGGACAAAACAGGAAAAGCCTAAAAGTATGAAAATAAATAAATAATCCCTGCAATAAAGAAGCATGATTTTACAGTATCCTACCTCGAACATGAGATTATACTTGCCATCCCTGTTCCTCATCCTCAGATATGATTGACATGCTTCAGGATCGTCACCTGGTGGTAGTAGATATATGTCATATGTTTCTTCTGTAGTTTCCTTATGTTCTTCAGGAATAATGGCCTTCATTTGATCCACCGTCACAGCCCTTGTTGACTACAAAAGTTCAAAGCACTCAGTGCAAGAGTCAGATGAAACAAACAAAATCATGATTCACTTAAAAACAAATTAACCATAAAAACTCCAGGTTGGTTAATAAAAGGTTCACCTTTAGTATATAAGTGGGGTTCTGAAATCCAGTGAAAGGATTAAACTTATTGATGATTCTTATATGTGCTGTTTGGAGATCAGGCTCAATAAAAGCTTTGTACATGGGATATACCTGTGTAAAAGAAAAAAAATGATGAGAACAATTATAGATGAGTTAAAATTGCAATACTTAGTACCAAACTCTGTCAAAGTCTGTAAGCAAACTATCTAATGCAGAATCAGTGAAAATACCGTTTCGGAGATTTGATGAATTATTTCTTCAGGCTCTTGGCCAGCACGTTGAATATCCCGTAAAACCCGTTTGACAAGGTCAAAATGAACTCCACCAGTGACAGAGACACGAAGATCTAGCAAAGGTCGCAGTTTTTCACTTAAGGCGTAGATGCCTTCAATTATCACAATGCAGGAGCTAGGGACTTCAACTGTCCTATAAGAAGAATCAGTGTGACCAAGCAATGAGAAATGAGCCATGCATGTTGATTGAGCAGGTTTAAATTATAAATTTATGAAAGCACTAGGTATTTTAAGTAAGACTCTAAATAAAAACCTTGACGGTGAAAACATTTTTAGTTTTTATTTCTTTCTGTCTTATTTCCCTCTGTGTGTAGGCAGAATAAGTGGAGATGTCACTGACCCTAGACAACAGTCCAATGGAAAAGAGAGATTTAAGCGAGACACAACCTGTAACCTATGCGAGAGCTAGTCTTGAAATCATATATTGGGACCTGAGTAGGTTTCCCTGCTTTTAAATCACGTATGTTCTCAAGCAATGTGTCATAATCTGTCAAGCGTGGGTCTGTCACAAAACATGACAATAATTAGAGATCATCTTCCATGAATCCTTCTCTCATCTTGAATAATTATCTTTAATGATAAGCAAATAATAACCTCAGGAGAAAAAACAAGAAAAAAAATTATATTTTAATAAAATAATTTCATTGGTCTGCAGCATATTTCACCAAAAAGTATTTAATAAATTTTTTTCAACTTAAATGAATCTCAATTTTTTTTTTCCTGACATAACAAGAGAATAGAATAAAATCCATTTATAAAAAATTTCAAAGATGAATACAATAGCCACAGTACTTGGTGAATGAGAATGTTAATTATGTATCCATGATTTGCCACTCAAGAAAGTGGGATTGACTAAGAGGAGGTGGAGAGGAGGGAGGAATGATAAAGATGGATTTAAGATCAATAATGCAAGTTATGTTCAGGATTAACTGCTTAGACAGATACTAATCTGAATAGCCCATAGTATGCTTAGAGATATCCCAAAAAATCAATTTTATGTAATGTGTACTAGTATTCTTTGTCAATGTTACTGACTATGAAGACCTAACAGCCAACTCTGCTAGTCATTAAGGAGATCCCCAACCATATGTAGAAACAGTAAAGCATATTGTTGGTTGTCACTCGCTCGGTCGTCTTCTCAAAGGGAATCCGATAGAATGAAAAATGCAGTTGCTTGAGAAACTAAAGAAAAATTGATGCCTGTAAGGATTTTCAAGACCATACTCGAAATCCACAGAAGTAAAAATGCTGATCACTCCACTATAAAAGTTCAAGTAATAAATCAGAAAAGATTCAACTTTACCATCATAGTTCCCATCAATAATTCGACTAGAGTCATTATAGTTGTCCATTGTAATGACAGCAATGCTGGGCATAAAGCTGATCACCTTCTCAGTGAACACAGTCTTCCCAGCTCCAGAAGGACCTGCAACTCCTACTAATATTAAGCCTTCATTCTTTTGAGCCAGCAACTGGCATGTGCGAATTACAATGAAGAAACCTTTCTCAAATGACAGCGGATCTTCGATTGGGACAATTTCGTGGCGATCAGAGTCCTTTCTTTTAACCAGCTGGACCTGATCCCGCAAAAGACCAGAACGTCGCCGAGGTGATTCAGCACCAGAAGAAGGGTCTTGAGCCATCTAAAAACCCAAAATATATTTTCAAAGAGAGTATTAAGTAGATATAGCAAAACAGTCAAAAGTAAAATGTGTTTAAACATACAAAATAAAACTGCTAGTGAGATGGCATAACTCAAAACTATAATGAAATATTATATAAGGCTAAGATGTAAAAGTTCAAAATTGAACATCGAGATGCATACTTATTAGAGTGCATGAGCATGTAGGGAGCATGAAGCTTCCACATGCACCATAGACTAGTATGAATACCATTGGGATTTTCATCCTGTTTCCTGTATCAGTGAGTCAGAGTTCTTCTAGACCTAGTCGGCTGGGATTAGAAAATGCAACCTTCAACACTAGATTGCAGGTTCAAGGAAACACATACATTAAGAAACGCAAAAACATTGAAAGGTTTTAAAGAAACAGGGGGAACTTGTGAATTGAAAGGATACATTTCTTTAAGTCATCTTGAATTAATCAAGATGAAATTGAATCTAGCAATGGATGTTTTCACCAGGTGTCAAAGCAATTAATGAAGTGAAAAAAAACTATCATACCTCGTTCGGAAGACGTCTAAGACAATACTAAAACTCACATTCTGGTCCATAAAACGATCAATATCCAACAAAGTTCTCAAGACGCACATTCCTAAAACCTACCCATCCACAAACACACAAAAAATAAAACAGAGAAGAAGAACTAACTGACATCCAGTAACAATTTTATCCCATAAGAGACCAAGCAAGCGAGTAGAGAAAATTCACATAACAGTCAGAAAATTCTTCAACCAGCATATTCTTTCGAATTAGGCTCCGAAAGTTTTTCATCTCGTCTCATCGTTTCAATTTTCCCAAATTCTGATTGAAATGGGAATTTGAGAAAGTAGCCAAAGTGTATGCCAAAGTAGCCAATTGAACAGAAATACAGTTGAAACTAGACTTGCCCAGAACAAGAATGCAAAGAAAATCATTGTAGGCGAACTTGACTAAAACAAAGAAAAATTATTTCTTTAATGCATACAAACCTTTTCAAACTGAAAAGAGAAACTCTGTCCTCAATGCTCTTGCAGCTTCTTGAAACCAAAACGGATAGTCGGTGAATACGATTTCTTTAAAGCAAACAAAGTTCTATAAACTGAAAAAAATAAACTCTCTGCTTTTGGAGCTTCTTGAAATCAAAATGGGGAATTGGGGGGTGGATATTTTCAGATCTTGGGATTCTTGTAGTTATGGTGATTATTTTTGTAACGACAGGAAGGGAGGGGGAGCGAGGAAGCCCACGTGGTGGGATGTCATAGATCGAACCAGAAGAGTACGTGTTAGAGATAGATTGTACAGATTTTGTCTGCCACCAGTTCCAAAGAGACTGCAGTCGTGGAAGTATGGAACGCAGGAGCACTGTTTCGGTACGGCCATTGACAAGTGGAACATATTTTTCACGGCAACCACTTGATTTTTTAACAATTTTTTTTTGTTTAATTATATTTAAAAATAAAAATATTTATAAAATATATTATTTTTAGAAGTTATTTTATAAATACCATTCATTTAAAAAATAATTATATAAAAGACTCTAAAAAAAATTGTGCATAGCCTTATATCATTTTTCCTTTTTTTATTTTTATTTATTTTATGAAGGGACGTTGAATTTCAAAAAGTATTTCATGATAAAGAAATGTGGAAAATTGAAATAATATCAAAGGCAATATCTTAATATTATGTGAACATTTATTTATAAAAAGTTTTGGGAATATTATATAAGAAAATCTTATTTATTAATTTTATAATCATCATCTTTTTTACAATCGCTACTTAGTATTTAATGATTGTATTATTATTTACTTATTTATTAATTATTTCATATTATTTTAAACGATCATTAAAGAATAATAGTTAAATGGTGGAGGAATAAAATGCTTTAGATATATAATATGCCAAGAAGTTGCAAGTTTTCCAAGATAAATAATTGTATCAATTTTAAATGTTTTTTCTTAGAAAAAATAATTAAAAGGGAAATATGTTGCCATCCATTAAAAAAAGTTTCCTAACATGGTCGACATATGCTTTGTCCTCTCATTCTAAGGGTAGGGTTTGTTGCTTTGCTCTGACAAAGCCTCTATCTATCAGACTCTAGTCCTAAGAGTTTCTCGGAATGGTGGCGAAGGCAACAAAATTGTGGGAAGGCTTGAAACTCACAGAAGAAGAAAGATAAGAGATCACACTACCGGAAGATATCGTCAAATCTCATAGAAAATAGGAAAGCACTGTCTTCTCACTTTTATCATCAACAAGAAAACAATGAATAAAGAGGTATTCAAATCAACTTTACCCAAGATTTGGAATTCTGATGGCTTGATCACTTTTAACGAGGTGAGAGAGAACAGGTTTCTGTTGGAATTTCACCACCTTTTATGACAAGGAGAAAGTCTTACAAGGCAGACCATGGATTTTTTTATGGGTAGTGCTACAGCCCCATTGGGGGCTCCGCTGAGGTATAGGGTAGGTTTGGGGGGTGATATGAGAATTTTGTGTTTTGTTTTAGAGTTTAAAATATTATTTTTTAATTTTAGAATTTGAAAAAGTTGAATTGGGATTTGAAAAAGGTGTATTGGGATTTGAAAAAGTTGAATTGTTTATTATATTTTGTATAGAAATTTGAAAAATGTGTAATGATGAGTTGAGATGAGATGAGAATTCTTGAGAATTTTTTTATGTATTTTCTTAAAAATTATTTTTTATATAGATTTTTTAATACTTTTTAATATTTTTAAAAAATAAAATAAATTTAAAATATCATTAAAAAATATTTCTTTAATCAGAAAGTTAAAAAAAATTATTAAAAATATTTCTTTAATCATGAAGTAAAATAAAAAATATTTTTTAATATTTTTTTTTTACTTTCTGATTAAGAAAGTGTTTTTTAATGATATTCTAAATTTTCAGTAGGACTCTAGCTTTTTCCTCTTAAATTTAAAATATCATTATAAAAAAATTATTAAAAAATACTTCCTTAATCATACTTCATGATTAAGGAAGTACTTTTTTAATAATATTGTAATTTTTATTTTATTTTTTAAAATTTTTAAAATCATTAAAAACATCTATATAAAAAAGAATTAAAAAAACACATATAAAAAAACACTAGAGCCCCAGTGGGAGCTCCGAGTGGGGGTTCTAGCATTTTCCTTTTTTTATAAACATTTGGTTAGTTTTCAGGAATTTGAAGGGAGTTTTCCTCCCAATGAGATTCAATTTACATATGAAATTTTTTGGGTTCAATTACGTAATCTTCCATTCACTGGCATGACAAGAGAGATAGGTATTCTCATTGGATAAGCTATTGGCAATGTACTCAATGTATATGTTGATAATGAAGGCCTCGACTGGGGAAAGTTTCTGAGAATTAGAGTATATCTTGATACATCAAAGCCTCTGTTTCGTGGTAGATTGTTGAGCATTGGTGGCAAGCAGATGTGGATTAGTTTCAAGTAAGAAATACTACCAAACTTCTGCTCCAATTGTGGTATTCTAAAGCACAAGGATAGAAAATGTCTCAAACAGAATTTAAATCTCCAATCTCAAGACCAATATGGCCAGTGGTTGCCTGCCACTTCCCTTCATTTTTCTGGTATGGAGGCCAAAAAATATGGGGGCACATTGAAATCTACCACTCAAACCTCCTATCGGCAATGGAGATTTGATGAGGAATGTAGCATAAATGATGGGAAATGTAGCATAAATGATGGGAAAGGAAAGTCCAACCAACTAGAGAGGAATGAGGCGCAATCAAATGAAGTCAGGGGAGAAGATTTAGTAATTCCCTATGCTGAATCTTAGGAAACTGGGATATTTAAAAAAGAGAGGGAAGTCTTTCCTTCCCAAACTAGCTGTGATCCTATTAAGGTAAGTCTTCTTTAATAAGAACATCAATAAAGAAAGCAAGAACACTAGTGAAGAAACCAAAAATAATCATCACCAACATAGCAGGCATCAAAGCTACTAATTCCTACGAAAGTACTTGGGCTTGCTAGCACTTGTGGGGAGATCTACAACCAACACTTTTAGAGGGTTACTTGATAAGGTGAGAACTAAATTGATTAACTGAAAATGAAATTCCTATAACAAGCAGGCAAGGAAATATTGCTTAAGTCAGTTATTCAAGTCATTCTCACTTACTACATGTGAATTTTCAAGCTTCCAAAGCATCTATACAAGAGCTTAATAAGTTGATGAAGAATTATTGGTGGGGTCAACAAGCTCAGGAGAATAAAACTCATTAGGTGAGTTGGGATCAAATGAGGAAAGCAAAGAACTTAGAAGGCCTCGGGTTTAGAATTTTGCAAATTTTAATATATTAAGGCTAGCAAAGCAATATTGGAGACTTGTTCAAATCCCTTATTCTTCACAGGTTCTCATGGAAAAATACTTCCTAGCAACTACATTCTCAAAAGCAAAGCTACGAAGCAAACCTTCCTACACATGGCAAAATTTCATGGCTGCAAGGCCTCTTCTTGAAGAAGGTATTTCTGGTATTTTTTGGTGAATCTATTAGTATCTGGTCTGATAAGTGGATCCCTCAACCAAATTCTTTCAAACCCTAATGCTCAACCAGATTCCTCCATATTGATACCAAGGTTTCTGATCTAATTGACAAAAAAACAAATCACTGGAATATATCTTTGGTGGATGTCATTTTTTCAAAAGATGAAGCTGGCCTTATCAAAGCTATATCCATTTGCCCTTGTAACCCTGATAAACTGATCTGGAGAGGCACTGCCACCGGTTCATTCTCTAAAAAGTTCCTATCACATCAAAGGAGAGCTTCAAGATCGAATGAAAGGCCGATATTCAAATATGCAGATAAAGAAGGAAGAAAGGAAAAAGATATGGCATCTGGGCATTCCAAATGCAAGCAAAACCTTCTTGTGAAGAGCCTGTTTAAATGCCCTCCCCACTAGATCCAATCTTCTTAGAAGCAGAGTTGTTGAAAATCCAATGTGCTCCTATATGTAACCAAGATTATGAAACAGTAGAGCATGTTTTTTGGGAATGTACTTCAGCCCTAGATGTGTTGGGGCAGTGTGCAAACAAGATTAACAAAAAAAACGTATCATGCAAAGGCAAGCTTTCAAGGACACAATGGAGGCAATGCTTAGTATTTTAGACAGTGAAGAAATGGAAGAGTTTACTGTGATATCGTGGAAAACTTGGAAAAGAATGAATGAATTTGTTTTCAAGGATACTTTCACACATTCGAACACCAGAGTACAACAATCTAAGCATTTGTTGGAAGAGCTCAGGCAACTTAAACAACCTGCTAGCAATTCTAATGCTAGACAAGAAGTTCTGAATGATAGTTGGGAGGCTCCTCCTCAGGAAGTTTTCAAACTAAATTGGAATGCTGCCCTAAATAAAATACATTGTAAGAGCACTAGTAGTGAACTAGGCATAGTTAAAATTTAGCTAGTTAGCTCAAAACACACCCACATAAAACTCTCTAAATGTACAGTAAATTATAACATTAAGATTTTGACTAGCCAAATGTAGCCAGCCAAAATCGTTGGCCATTTATTTGTTTTTCATAAAATATTATTCCCGCTCTAAGGATTTTTGGTGCTACCATCTAGGCAAAATACACATCTGAGTTCACATCTGGGTAAAACACACATATGAAGTTCATAGTTGAAAGCATCGGACAACCATAAAAATAGCCGCCGAACGCCTTCCGGTAAGCCAATGTCGTCCACAACTTTTTGCTTCATTTTTTCTTCCCCACTTCGTTTTTCTTTCTTTTTTTCCTTGTTTGCTTCCAGTAAGTGTAGAGCTCAAGAAACCCAATTCACCTCACACCTCAACTGCTGCCTTCTATGCTATGTGTTTGGGCTATAAATGCTTATAATATAACACAGACCCATTTTTGGCATCACGTTCTTCACCTTCTTGTGCTCTGAGATTGTTTTAAAAAAAACAAGAATAAAACAAGCATTTTCGTGGGGTTTTCGCTATTGATGTGTGCACCATATAATGTTTATTTTCTTATGCCCATGCCCATGCGTGCAGAAAAATAAACCCATGTCCTCCATGGTTGATTCCTCTCATGGGGTTTGATTGTATTGTTTTATATTGAGATATTGTAGAATTGTAATTGAAATTAGATGTTGTGAGTTGAATTTGGTATGTTATCTTTATCTCTGTTCTTTTTTAAGAATTTGGCATGCCAAGCTAGAGAAGAGTCTCTAGTATGTTCTAAGGAGAAATATGATTTTCGTAATTGTTCTTCCACCTCTGGTGTGATTATTTATCGTTATACCCAGAGTATACATCAATTAAAAAAAAAACAATTGAATCATTGGGGTAGTAAGCTAGTTTGGAATTATATCTCTAGGACCAAGAGTTTTTCCTTCAATATATACGGATGTCTGAAAGGATTGGCGACCTAAGGTCCTTTTAGCATGTTTGTGAAACTGGTGAATGATTTTTGTTGTAAAAATACCTGACTTGTCAACTTTACGTTTTAAACCTTGTCTCAGAGCTATTGCTTTCTTCTGGTTGCTTGGATTCATAATCTATAGTTACCCAATTTGATAATGTACTCGTGCCATATAAGTAAGAGATAGTCAATCTATGCCATATAAGTGTGCTAATTTTATATGTGATTCATTTGCGTTGTGTATAGGTATTGGACCATTGATTTCTCTCCTAAAATTTGTATTACCATTGTATAAAAGAGTGGTATGTTGTTTGCTAATTTCTCTCCTTTGTCATTGTTGCCTGCCAAGTGTTTGTGTATATGTCTAAGAAAGACTTGATATATATTTTTCTCTATTCTCAGCTTGCCTACTATACAGCTCTAATGGGAATAGATTCAAGAACTCACCAAGATTCCTATTTCACAAATCTTCTAAATAATAATGAATTTTTCTCGAATTCCACAAATGAGATAAATGAATAGAAACTATCTCCACCCCGAGTTGAGGTTATTGAGGTTGAACCTGTTGAATGAAAATCCCAATGAGGTACAAATCTATTAATTATATAAAAGTCGAGTTTGGAGTATCTTGCGTGTCATTCATACCAGATAAATCGGACTTCATTTAAAATAATCGTTTATAACTCTTTCACGTCAACCGTCAAATCCCGTGCTTCAAAAAAAAAACTGTCAAATCTCGAAACCGATTTCTCAAAAATAAAAAGACGTGATGCTTGGCTGTGAGCATTACAAACTATATTACCAATTTTATTACCAATTTATCTACATTAGCCACGTCATTCGAAAACTCCCTAGCCTATATACGTTAGCCACATCCTTATATTTTCAAATCCCGAAACCATGCATTCCCAAGGCCATATTTCCCTCACCACACTTCCCAAGGCTACATAACAAAACTGCTATGGCAATTTCGAAACTCCAGGGATATATTTCCCTCACTATGCTTCCTAAGATTAGAAAAAAATAATAATAATTTACATTTCTCATTCTCTCTCTTTTCTTTTGTTTCTAGCTTCAGAATTCTACAGTTTCGTTCTCAATCCTAAGCGCCGTAACTTTGGTATGTTTGACTTTTCTCAGATTTTTTTTGGCCAGATATTATATTTTCGTGCCGTACGTTTCTTTGAGGGTGTTTTCGTTCTGTTATTGATTTGAACTTCTTTCGATGCCTAAGTTTTGATCGGGATTTTGGAAGAAGAGGGGTTCCGGAAGAGTATATGTCTATTATTTACAATCTTTATATTATTGTAAGTATTCCATTCTTAATTTGTTCTATGTCATTCGAACTAAATGTATATATTGATTAGGATTGAATATTTTTGTCTTTTTTATTTTAGTATACGATTTTATTTAACTTTTTGTTATGGATGCAAATTTGAAAGCAAGTACTCATAAAATACTGGAACAACATTAGGATATAGCCTCATACAAAGGTTTTGAAATTTTCAAAAATTTTCAGAAATTTTCATTGTATTTAACCTCCCCACACGGAAGTTTTGAAAGTAATTTTTCTTGCGTTTTCTTTCTTACATGTTCAATTTAAAGAGAGGAATTATGTTATAAATTATCATTTATAGTCTGCACATTACGCGGGTTACAGGCTCGTTATAGTAATGAGGAAGATTTGATGCTTGTGGAGGGATGGCTTGAGATTTCCTTAGATGCGATGTAAGGAAAAGATCAAAAGCACGCGATGTTATAGAAAAGAGTTCATAAATAGTTTAAGGAAAACAAGAAATTTGATGCTACATGTAACTACACATTTCTAATGAATCGATGGTCAACGATTCAATAAGCCGTAAATAAGTTTCGTGGTTACTCGGCACAAATTGAAAGAATGCATCAAAGTAGTTTTAATGCGCAAGACAATGTATGTTTTTCATCTTGTTCATTAGTTTCATGCCAATGTATGTTTTGTTTAATTTGATGTATATTTCAATCTTATAAATATAGAAAGGTATTACTTCATATTTATTTTATTAAAGATTCCATAAGAATTATTCTAAGATTGGCACAAGAACCTCTAGTGGGAAAAAAAAAAAAAAAAAAGATGTGGTTTTGACTATTATATTATTTGTTCAAGTACTACTAATAAACAAAAGAAGATGTGGTTTTTTCTATTAAGGATAATGTTAAAGAAATAACGGATTTGGATTCTCTCGTGATACTAAATGAGATGAAGGAAGATCAAAAGAATAAAATCACGCTTATGCAAGAATCACGTGAGCATGACAAACTGATGCTTTGTCTTAGTCAAGAGGAAGTGAGTGTTAGGTGAGAAGAAATAATTATGATGACTAATACAAGTGTCATGCCTCCAATACTACAAGAATACTATCTTCAATGACAAATAGAAATCTTTGCAAGTCTTGCTAAGAGAAACTAGTTATCATGTTTTTTGGGTTAATTGTCATCTATTTTGGGTGCTAGTTGTTTGTTGGCTTTTTTTTTGTGGAGTAACTTTTATTTGATGTTTTGAACCATACATTTTATTTGATGTTTTATGAGTCATTTATGTTGAACATATGCGGTTCTTAATAATAGAACAAAAAAATGATAATTAAAAATTATTATGATTTGACTAATCATTAAAAATGTCATTGCACGATTTGGGTAAATAGAAAAAAATAAAAAATACTACATCCTTTTGTATAAGAGAAATGGTTACATATTCTTCTAAAAATACTTCAAGGAAATGATAGTACAAAGGAAAAAAAACATTACTACAACCATACATGATAAAATCCTATGCTTCGTTATATAGTTGCCATAAATGGTCTATATGCTTGGAGTTGACAATGGGCATTCCTATCTCTAATATCATAATGGCGTTCAATGTACTCACTAAATTCAGTTGTAGGATTGGGTGAAACTTGCTCATATGTGCTTTCTGCCAATTATTCATATTTGAACTCTTCATATTTATTTTCAACCCGTTCATCTTATTTAAAATTATGCATGTCATCATAATATCATCGAGCATTTCAATGTGAAAAAAGTGCGCAAGTTCACAAACTATAGCAAATCGTGCTTGAAACACACCGAAAGCACGCTCCACATCCTTCCTTGTTGACTCTTGGGTTGTAGCAAAAATATTTTTTCTTATTTCCTTGGGAGGCTAAGATGGTTTGAACAAATGTTGTTCATTGCAGATATATGCCATCAGCAAGACAGTACCCTATTGCATAGTTATGGTCATTAACTATATAATTGACAGTCAAAGTATGCCCTTGAGCAAAGTTAGAAAATATAAATGATTTATCAAACACATTTATATCATTATGAGACACAGGTAATTCAAAAAAAGTATATAAAATCCATAAATCGTAAGAAGCCACTGCTTCTAAAACAATTATTGGTTCGTGGATATGAATAGAGTACATAACATGCCAAGCAATTATGCAGTTTTTTCACTTTCAGTGCATACAATTGATGCCCCCTAGCATACTTGGAAATCCACATTTCTTACCAACTACAATCAATCTAGCAATGTCATCATTGTTGGGTTTCCTTAAATACTCTTCACAAAAAATTGAAACAACTGCTTTAATAAAAAAAAATTTAGGCTTCTTAATGCAGTAGTCTCCTCAATCCTCAAGTATTCATCCATAAAGTTAATTGTGACACCATATGCAAGCATTCTAAGAGCAACTGTAATTTTTTGAAGGGAAGAAAAATCAAGCCTTCTGGAACCATCTCGTCACTGGACAAAATAAGGTTCAAGAGCTTCTACTGTAGATTGGATACAAAGAAAAAGAGAACGACATTTGAAAATATTCGTGAGGATAGATTGGTGGATCGCCTTATGAATCTGTGTATTTTTTAGAAAAACCATGTGAACTTGATCCTTCTTCCTTAACAAGCTATTTCTCTATCTCAAATTCTTCATCAGAATCTGAATCGAGAAGTGACTTTTTTCGAAAAAACAAACGATCCATTGAGAGAAAAAGATTTTTTTTTTTTTTTACAAATTCAGTTGAGTTGCAGTGAATAAATGTTGAAAAATATTATGTTTTATAGTAGAAGAATATAACAGTTGGAAAAATATTTTTGTTGGAAAAATAAGACCATTAGAAAATTATATCTGTTGGAATAATTTAAACGTTAGAAAATATGATCGTTAAAAAAATATATCCATTGGAAAAATATGACCGTTAAAAATATATCCGTTAGAAGAATATGTTGAAAAAAATATAACCGTTAGAAAAATATATCCGTTGGAAGAATATAAAAGTGAGGGAAAAATAAGACCATTAGAAAATTATATCTGTTGAAATAATTTGAATGTTAGAAAATTAATGTGCACTTTTTTAATAACAAATAAATATTTCAATTACCATTAGAAATAAAATAAATGAAAAACCTAAAATCAATATTTTAATAGAATAGTGATAGATTTAAAGAGCTTGTTATTTGATGTTGTTGAAAAATAACTAGCTAAATTAAAAAAAATTAAATTTTCTAGTCAAATTTTAGTTAAAGAATGGCTAAGCCACTACTAATGCTCTAAAATGGGAATTGGTGCCATTATACGTGATTGGGAAGGTGTTGTGTTTTCAACTATGAGATTGAGGACATTGATTCCTCAATGCATTCTCTCTCTTTTATCGAGCTTTATGAATAAAGTTGGTCGTTTATCAAAATAAAATAAAATAAAAAAACATGGTCAACATATATTATGTTCTATATAAAGACAAATTTCTACAACCAGTTAAGGAAAAAAACCAATAAATTGAAATATCAAAGAGGAAATATGTGTTCAAAAAGTCTAAATTTGGGTCATCCAAGAGGTGGCTAACGATGGCCATCCCCATGGGCCGCTCAATCTGAGCTGCCGATTAGGTGGCTACCGTCGGCCAACTAAGAGTAGCCACCCAAAGACTAATTCGAAGGTAAAGACTAATTTTTAGTGGTTGTGGACAGGTTCCGACCTCAATTTTATGAGCATTTTCTCGCTTTATTTTCATCTCCTTGTACCATTGTGGTATGATCCTTATAAGAGTGAAGGATTTAACTAAATCAATATCCAAGCACTTCGAAAATTTATAGGTTTTAAAATTCGTTCTAGAAAAAGCTAATATTATTAATTCGAGTAACCTATAAGTTGGATTAAAATGATTTGGCACGTAATATGAATTAGTTTTAAGACATTGAAAAACGACAAATGAGTGACGAAGTCACAAAAAAGAAAGAAGAAAGAAGAGGTTCTACCATTTGGTTCGATAGTGTAGACTGTTGCAAATGTTGGACTCGAAACTAGTGCAGTAAAATGTTACGATCCCAAGGATTAAGGATTTAATTAAATCAAAACTTTTAGATCAATGAGTAACTCATGACACCCTGTCAAAAGGTTGGAAAATGGTGCTGGTCAATAGGACGAATATCCATCTCCACTATTAATTGTATTGATAGTGTTTGATACATGCACTCTTCCATTCTTAAACCCTCATATATTACAAGGCAAGATAGCAGAGACTAGCAAAACGTCAAAGGCCATGGGCCAACAAACAAAGAGGCCGAATGCCAGTTATGGAACACCAACTAAATAAAGCAGACTAAATATCACTAACGGCCCAAGGAATACTTTCCCAACCCATCTACGAAGACAGACTAAACCCTAAAAGACTACATAATATGAGCCCATCCGCTTGGCCCATTATGAAAGTACTTCTCCAGCTCCACTATTTGACCGAGGTCGGACCGGGTTCTTAACTTCTTACATACGCGACGGCTCTATCATCGACGGTGTAATCTAAAAAGCAATAGTTTAGATACCACATTACAAATATGTTATAGTTGAGAACTAATACGAATTCAATAATCTAATTATCATACTTGAGAATTCGAAATTGATCCATGGAAATTAGAGTTAATGAAAACATATAAAATTATTGGATAGACAAGATCCATTTGGTCAAATTCGGATTTGGTTAAACTCGTTAATTAAATGAGCCGTTCGTAAATACAATATAATAACCATTTATTAAAAAACTTAGCTCAACTAGCATAAACTCATAAATTTAAATAACTTCATATTTATTAGTGTTTATATATTGTTATTTTCAATTTTATAATGAGAGATAATTTTGTTTCTAATATTTTGCGTGTTGACTAAAACTTATGAATATTAAACAAACCATACAATGATATTTATAAAATCCCAAAATTTTTTTTATCAAAGTATGTAGATAAAATTATAATATATATAAGATAAATAATTTTCCCCATTTTTCTCTTATTGGAAGTACTCATTGGAGATGACATTTCAATCGGTCAAATTCAATATGGGCTTGGGCCTTTACTCGAGCTCTAAGCCTGCTTCATTACCTAGGGCCCTACTCGGGATCAAGAGAATCTAACTCACAGCCACTACCAATTGGATAACTATCCAACGGTGGCATGAATCCAAAACAATTATCATTCAAATTTACTAAAGAGATGAACCCTCATCTCTTAGTGTGAATTTGAATAATAAAATATATCCATTATCATTTACCATCAGAGTGGTTCAAAGGCTCTATATAAAGGAAGAATCTAGGTATGTAACGATTATCTGACTTATTGGTATTAAAGGGTAATCCCAATCACCGAATTAGGCATCGGAAGCGTTCCCTCGAACCCCCAAGCCGTTTTACTCTTTAGTTGCAGGTGGTCATGAGGCAGCAGTGGTGAAACACGTCCATAACAGTTGGCGTCGTTTGTGAGATTCAAACCCACGACCACACGGTCTCAGGCAACTAGAGATCAGGGAGAAACTTCACAGAACATAGAGAGAAGACTTGTGGAAATGGAGGAGATAATAAAGAGGCTCACCACAGAGGTTGACTCATTGCGAAAGGAGAATGAGGCTCTCAAACGGCACCAAACGGGCCTTCAGGAGAGGATGCGATACCCAATCAGGTTAACTGGGTGGAGATGGAAGCAAACAGTGTGGGTGTTGGTAAAGGCCACCAGGAGGATGAGGAGACGAAGAAGTTGCACCATGATGTGCGCAGCTAGATGGATAAATATGAGGAGATGGCTAAGAAGATAGGAACGTCCTCTTCGGCCGACTAGTTGCTATCCAGCACAAATATGATTTTCTCCTCAAAAATTATGACAATGCCTCTACTTCCAAGATTCAAGATCCTATCGGTAGATCTATATGACGGCTCCAAAGGTCCTGTGGAGAATCTTGAAACCTTCAAAGCCCATATGACGCTTCACGGATTCCCAGGAGAAATTACGTGTAGGGCTTTCCCTTTAACTTTAAAGGGATCGACTATAGGATGGTTTGGAGAACTACAACCAGGTTCCATAGAAAGTTTCGAGGAACTGGGCCGGCAGTTCTTGACCCAGTTCATGGCGAGTAGGAGGCCAACCGCGTATTTGTTAACTGTCAAACAAAGAGAGGATGAAAGTTTGAAAGCATATTTAACACGCTTCAATAAGGAGAAGATGACATCCGATGATCAAGATGAGAAAATTATGTTGGCAGCAGTGCTCGGAGGTGTTTCGCCAAGGAGCCTTTTCATGGCTGAAATGGTCGGGAAAATCCCTTCCACCTTGCGAGAATTCATGGATAGAGCTGACGATTTTGTTAATGCTGAATACACACTTATTGTCCTAATTGTCCAACTTGAAAAAAGGAGCGAGAGGTCAAAGGAAAGATCGAAATGGGGGTCAAAAGGCGATGCGAGACCAACAGGATTTAAGACAAGATAATAATTTAAGAAGACATAATGGCTGTTATGTGCACTACTCCAATGCGCACAATCGAGACAAAGAAAAAGAAGAAGTACAATAAGACAACAACGAGCAACAAACCAAGAAGTATTGCACTTATCATAAAACAAGGGGGCATAGAACCAAGGATTGCCACAACTTGAAGCGAAAAATAGAGGATATGGGCAGTGGCGAGTTGGAACGCCTGGTCGCCCAGAACGCTACCCCCCCACGGCGTGCAAGTGATTGAAAACTTGAACACAAAAAATACAGGAGTGAGAGCCCTAGACGACGGGAATCACTAGGAAGAGACAGGAGGAGGCATGAACTTCATGACTGTAGACCGAGAGCAAATGCAAATCAAGGAAATTCACTCTTAGGCTAGATACACATCATCGTCGGCAGATATGCTGGAAGCGGTCCAACCTCCTCAGGAAGAAAAGCATACGCAAGGTGGGCAAGGTACAAGGAAATCTATAACATAGAGAAACCTGTCAAGCAACCCCGAGTATAGGTATCTCCCACAATATCTTTTAGCGATGAGGATTGCCGAGGGGTTGTATATCTAGACGACAATGCATTAGTAGTGACGATGCTAGTGGCGAATTTTACTACGAGGAGAATATTGATTGATAATGAGAGCTTAGCTAATATCCTATTCTGGGATGCCTTTAGTAAAATGGGAATTGAAGCGGATCAGTTGCGACCAGCACCAACCACGTTAAAGAGGTTCACCGGAGACGCAATACAACCCATGGGATCCATTACATTGTCAATATTTGTAGGCACGGACCCTCATGTCACCACTTCTATGACTGAGTTCTTAGTAGTAAAAACTTGGTCAGCATATAATGCAATCATTGGGTGACCTACATCGAATGCATTAAAGGCCATCCCTTCGACATATCATCTAAAAATGAAATTCCTGACAAGGGATGGAGTAGGTGAAATACGCCGTGAACAAGTCCTAACCAGAGAGTGTTACATGCAGAAACTCAGATAAGGGCAAGGAAAGGTAAGTATTGTAGAAGACGAAGAGGAGGCGGGTGTGATCCTTCCACCATCACCCTAAGTAATAATAACTGAACTAGAGACTAGAGATGAGGATGCTTTGAAACGAAGGGAAGCAGACAAACCATTAGAGTTGGTCACTCTTAAGCAGGGTCATCTAGAGAGTTATGTATAGATAGGAACCAAGTCAACAAGATAGGCTGACCGAGTTCCTCCTAAAACATAAAGACATGTTTGCATGGAGTCATAAGGATATGCCCGGGATAGGCGAGGNTGTGATCCTTCCACCATCACCCTAAGTAATAATAACTGAACTAGAGACTAGAGATGAGGATGCTTTGAAACGAAGGGAAGCAGACAAACCATTAGAGTTGGTCACTTTTAAGCAGGGTCATCTAGAGAGTCATGTATAGATAGGAACCAAGTCAACAAGATAGGCTGACCGAGTTCCTCCTAAAACATAAAGACATGTTTGCATGGAGTCATAAGGATATGCCCGGGATAGGCGAGGAGATCATCGAGCACAAATTGAGCACTGACTCGAAGGTACGTCCAGTAAAACAAAAGAAGAGAAACTTTAGCACCGAGAAATATGAAGCAATCGCGGAGGAGGTGGATAGGTTATTGGCAGCTGGATTCATTAGAGAAGCACAGTATCCGGAATGGTTGTCGAACGTGGTATTGGTAAAGAAGTCCTACAGGAAGTGGCAAATGTGTGTGGATTTCACTAATCTCTAAAAGGCTTGCCCGAAAGACAGTTTTCCACTTCCACGAATAGATATGATAGTAGACGCAATAGCAGGACATAAAATATTGAGTTTTATGGACGCCTATTCGGGTTACAACAAAATCAGAATGAATAAAACTAACCAAGAGAAAACTGCTTTCATAACGAACCGATGACTATATTGTTATAAAGTGATGCCCTTCGGTTTGAAGAATGCTGGGACAACTTATCAACGGTTATTAAACAAGATGTTTAAGAACCAGATCGGGAGAAACATGGAAGTGTACATCGACGATCTGCTAGTAGAAAGCATGGAGTTTGCCCAGCATATAGATGACCTCAAAGAAGCTTTCCAAGTTTTGCGGTAATATTATATGAAGCTCCACCCAACCAAATGTGCCTTTGGAGTGCAATCAGGGAAATACCTCAAATTTATGGTGTTAGAAAGAAGAATCGAAGCAAATCCCGAAAGACTTAGAGCAATAATAGAGANGAATTTATGGTGTTAGAAAGAAGAATCGAAGCAAATCCCGAAAGACTTAGAGCAATAATAGAGATGAAGTCGCCCAAGAATCTAAACAAAGTGCAGAAATTGGAGAGAAGGATAGCAGCCCTTAACAGGTTCGTATCCCAATCAACAGATAAATGTCTTCCTTTCTTTCAGGTGCTTAAGAAAGCATAAGATTGGGATGCCAAATGCGAAGAAGCGTTTGCACAGTTGAAGGAATATTTGACTAATCCCCATTGCTCAGTCACATGAAGCAAGGAGAGCCACTGTTGTTGTACCTAATAGTGACCCCTGATACAGTATCAACAGCATTGATATGAGAAGAAGATAAGGAGTAGAAGCCGGTATCCTATGTAAGTAGGGCTCTGAGAAGGGCTGAAACCAAGTATCCAAAGATTGAATTAGTCGCCTTAGCCGTGGTAGTAGTAGCAAGGCGACTACGGCCTTATTTCCTAGCCCATCTGATAAAAGTAATTACCTAATCACCTTTACAGAAAGTATTACAGAAGTCGAACACATCGGGATGACTGGTCAAGTGGTCTTTCGAGCTAAGCGAGTACGGTATCAGTTACGTGCCTAAAATTGCTATAAAAGAGTAGATCCTGGCCGACTTTGTGGCAGAGTTTTCAAATTTTTGAGAGGAAGTCCCTAAGTCCCCCGAGAAGAAGCCATGGCAAGTGCATGTGGATGGGTCATCCTGCCGAGTAGAGGGAGGAGTTGGTGTGTACGTGGTGATGAGCGAAGAGAGAGTCGTACCACGCCGTACGATTAGATTTTAAAGTTACAAACAATGAGGCCGAATATGAAGTGGTGCTCGCC
>QEOT01003954.1:83629-164471 GCA_003123785.1 Pterocarya stenoptera
CAGTTTTTCTGTTTCCGAAGAAGTGCAGCGCGAAGAAGAAGAAAGTGGACGGAACGGTACTGTTTCGTCCAACGGAAATACATTTTCAAATTTATCCTCACTAAACGACATAGTCGTTCAGCCCATAGAGGATAATAAGGGCAATTGTCGTTTTTCCCCATGCTGAAAAAGGCAATTTCGAGCCGAGCCATCAAGCCGAGCCATCGAGCTATCAAATCATTTTTTGAGCCGAAATTCAAGCCGTTTATTGAGCCGAGCCGCGAACGGAGCCGTTCTCCAAGCCGAGCCAATAAGCCGTTTTGAGAGCCGATATTCAAGCCGTTCTCCAAGCTGAGCCGAGAACCGAGCCGTTGACCGAGCCACTGACAGCCGATTTTCTCCTGAACCTGCTGAACCGGTCTACTCGGTTTCCTGAACCGGTTCGTGACAGATTTGTTCAATCGAGCCGTTCGAGATCATTTCAAGCCCGATTTGGTCCGTTCAAAATCCGTTTTGCTCCAAATTTCAAGCCAAAACATTACCGAGCACCTGTTGGTTGAAATTATAGCCAGAAATTCTTTGAAAAAGGTGAAACATCAAGGAAAGGTCGTGGGTATCTTCGATCGGGGCGTCACTTTCATTATTCTCCTTATTTAAAATATAATAGGAGAATTTCTAGGCTGCCACCTTGGATTAAATCCAAGGGTTATTATTACTATTAAGTTTGTAATAGTTTTAATTTTTTCACAGTTGAACTATTATATTTAAATAGTACACACTTTATTATTTATACATTCTTCTTGTTGATTAATTTTTTAAGGTTTATTATTCATGGCACCGAAGAAAAGTATTGATCCCTTGGGGATAGAAAAACTGAATGGAAGAAATTTTCGGGCCTGGAAAAGGCATATAACTTTTCTTCTAACCCATGAAAAGACCTTATATACATTAACAACACCAAAGCCATGGGAAAAAATTGTAGAAGATGGTACAAGTGAAAGTGGGAGCAGCATTTCAAATAAAGATAAATGGGAAGAACACAATGCATGGGCAAAAGCTTTAATTTTGCATTGTGTGAATGATCAAATTATTCCTTTATTTGAAGACTATGAAACTGCTAAAGAAATTATGGATGCAGTTGAAGCGAAGTATGGTTTAAGGTCAGATACTTATATACAATTATTATTGGATAAGTATAACAGGACTTGTATGAAAGAGAATGATGATATTGGCGATCATGTACTTCAAATGGAGTTAATTGCAAAAGAATTACATGATGCTGGCCATTCACTCTCTGATAAAATGCAAGTTACAACCATACTAAATAGTCTTCCTTCATCTTGGGATCACATTGTTACTTCTTTAACACACAGTAGAAATGAAGGAACGATGATATCGCTTCCAGTACTTTTAGTACTTGAAGGAGAAAGAATGAAGAAAATGAATAAAGATAGTGAGTCATCCAATTTATTGATGGTTCTAGACAACCGTTCTTCACAGAACAAGATGAAGCCAAAACAGTTTAAGAAAAAGAAATGGTTAAAAAGGAAACAGAATAAACCATTTTCTGGAAACTGTTTTAAGTGTGGAAAAAAGGGGCATTACAAATCACAATGTCCTAATAAAAGAAAAGTACAAGAAATCAAAGAAATTGTGATGACAATCTCAGAAGTAATGCTAGTGGAACCAACGTCAGATACATGGTGGGTTGACTCTGCAGCAACAAGACATATATGCAGGAACAAAGAGATGTTTGTCAAACTTGAAGATAAACAAACAGGAGAGCACAGAGTATATATGGGAAACAATACATATTGTGATGTCTTGGGGCAAGGTACATGTAAATTTAAAGTGAATGGTTCAGTCATTTTACTTAGTGATGTTTTATATGTACCTAGTATTCGTAGA
Organism: Pterocarya stenoptera; assembly: GCA_003123785.1. NCBI lineage: Eukaryota > Viridiplantae > Streptophyta > Magnoliopsida > Fagales > Juglandaceae > Pterocarya > Pterocarya stenoptera. The sequence continues at coordinate 85,517 of QEOT01003954.1, forward strand.
AATTTAGTATCAGTGCCTGTACTAGATAAGAAGGGCTACACAGTTGAGTTTAAGTCTAGAACCGTTGTAATAAGTAAGGGTAATGTGTCAGTGAAAGGCGTGAAAGATCACGATATGCATGTACTAAATGTTGATATTAATAAAGATTTGAATGTGTCTACAGATTGCACATATTTATGGCATTTAAGATTGGGCCATATAAATAAAAATAAAATGATCAAAATGTGTAAAAGTGGATTAATACCACAAATAAACTCAAATAATTTTGATATATGTAAACCATGTATCAAAGGAAAAATGAGTAGTAAATCTTTTTCAAAAAGTTGGAAATCCACGGATTTACTAGAAATTATACATTCTGATGTTTGTGGACCTTTTAAAACAAAAACCCATAGAGGAATGGAGTACTTTATTACTTTCACTGATGATTATTCAAGATATGGGCATATCTACTTACTCAAGCATAAATCTGAAGCAATTGAGAAATTTAAAGAATTTAAATTAGAAGTAGAAACCCAATTGGGTAGGCCCATTAAAAGTTTGAATAGTGATAGAGGAGGAGAATTTGAAGCTTTGGATAATTTCTGTAAATTGAATGGTATAAGACACATTTATACTATGCCATATAAACCTCAACAGAATGGCATAGCAGAAAGGAGAAATAGAACTCTATTGGATATGGTGTGATCAATGATGGCATATGCTGATCTACCAATACATTTTTGGGGTGAAGCATTATCGACTGCTATGTATATATTAAATAGAGTTGAAACCAAAGCAAAACATGGTTTACACCTTACGAATTATGGACGGGACATAAACCAGACTTAAACAAGCTCAAAGTGTGGGGTTGTAAGGCACAAGTACTTATCCCAAGGCCACTAAGGGATAAATTAAAAAGTAAAACCTGGGAATGCAAGTTTATTGGATATGTAGAAAACGGAAGTGGCTATAGATTTTATCATTCTGAAAAAGGATTGATAGAAAGTATGGATGCTGTTTTCTTGGAAAATACAAACCTTACTACTCCTGTTGATCAAATAGATTTATTAAATGATTTAGAGAATCAACAGATCTCCATAGAGTCTGACAATGAAAATTCTGATATTATTCAAATACAGAATAATAATAATAAAAGAAAGTCAGATAAAAATCAATCTTTAGATATTGATGTTGGAGACAGTGGGAGTAAAAGATCCAGAAGACCATCAATATTATTTCAAGATCATTATGTACTAAATACCAGTTTGGAAAATTTAGATAATGATCCTGAAAATTTTTCTGAGGCAATCAATAGCATTGATTCAGATAAATGGCTTGAAGCTATGAAAGATGAAATAGAATCAATAAACAAAAATAATGTTTGGGAGTTAACAGATCTTCCAAAAGATAGAAAAGCTATTAGTTGTAAATGGGTTCTCAGAAGAAAATTTAAAGTTGATGGTAGTTTGGAAATGTATAAAGCAAGATTAGTGGCCAAGGGATATACTCAACAACTAGGTGTAGATTTTGTGGATACGTATTCACCTGTGGCAAAGTTCACATCCGTAAGGATCATCATGTCTATCGTTGCTAGGATGAATTTGGAATTACATCAGTTAGATGTAAAAACAGCTTTTCTCAATGGTGAATTAAAAAATGATATCTTTATGATTCAACCAGAAGGATTCCAAATTAATGGACATGAAGAAAAAGTCTATAGGTTGAGGAAGTCACTGTATGGACTTAAGCAATCTTCAAGACAGTGGTATTTGAAATTTCACCAAGCCATTTTAGAAATGGGATATGAAATGAGTCCACTAGATCATTGTGTATACATATGAAAAAATGATAATAAATTAACATTATTATCATTGTATATTGATGATATATTACTGGCAAGTAATTGTCTAGATATGATGCATGAAACAAAAGAATTCTTGAAATCTAAATTTAAAATGAAAGACATGGGTGAAGCCGCTTATGTTCTTGGTATAAGAATTTCTAGAGATAGAAATTCAAATCTATTGTATTTAGATCAAGAAAAAAATCTAGAAAAAGTGCTTAAAAGATTTGGTATGGAAAATTGTAAATCTTTAGGTACGCCTGTTTGCAAAGCTCATACTTTAAATAAAAGTATGTGCCCAAAAGATAAAGATGAAATAAGTGAAATGTTTAAAGTTCCATATGCTCAAGCTGTGGGAAGCCTCATGTATGCAATGACAAGTACCAGACCTGATATTTTTCATGCAGTAGGATTGGTAAGCAGATTTCAATCCAATCCAGGTAAAGAACATTGGCAAGCAGTAAAGCGTATATTAAGATATTTACAAGGTACCAAAAATTTAAAATTGTGCTTTGGAAACAATGATCTAGAATTAATCGGCTATAGTGACGCTGATTTTGGAAGTGATGTAGATGATAGAAAATCTATATCTGGATATATATTTCTATTTGGTGGAACAGCAGTTTCTTGGTTAAGTAAGAAACGGTGTGTTGCTAAGTCTACTATGGAAGTAGAGTATATTGCTTGTAGTACTACAGTGAGTAATGCGGTGTGGATAAAACGCTTTGTTGAAAGCTTGAATTTGGGTACATCCACAGAATCAATTAATGTGTTTTGTGATAATCAGTCTACCATTTCATTGATAAAAAGTGAAACACAGAGTTCCAAGGGAAAACACATTGATGTGCATTATCACTATATTTTAGATATAGTGGAAAGAGGTGAGGTCAAGGTTAATTTTATTTCCTCGACCGAGATGATAGCAGATCCAATGACCAAAGGCTTATCTCTGGAGAAATTCAGAGAATATGTGACTAGAATGAGATTGAGAGAAACCTAGGTGAAGCAATCTCATGGTCGACATGCATAACTCAGGAAGTTCTGGGGACACCTAGAAAATTGGAGTTATGGTAATATCCAAATAAAAATTTTGGTCATTTGTAAAGCTACTGATAAGGTAATCAAGGAAAATCTCAGTAATGGCCTTAGGGTGAGTACTTGACGAAATTTCAGTGCATGTTGATTAACCAAGTAAAAGATTGATCATGGTAAAGTCGTTAATAAGGTGATTAAGGAAAGACTCAGGTGAGTAAGTACTTAACGAAAATTCAGTGCCGTTCACTAAAGTTTTAGTGAAATGTGATTTGATTACCCAACTAAATGGTTAATCATTTGCAAAGTCGTTGATAAGGTGATTAGGGAAAACCTTAGGAATAGCCTCTAGAGGAAGTACTTAACGAAAATTCAACGCAGGTCGATACATGTGTTATGTATTTGGCTGAAGTCGTCAATTGTGACAGAGATATGGATAGTTAATCCAATCATGGGATATGGATTATTGATCCAGTCACGGAGAATTGATGCCGTTCACTAAAATTTTTTTTTGTGAAATGAAGTCACCTCTAATATGTGATCAGTGGAAGCACATATGGTAAAGGGTACGGTCAGATAAGGTAATGACAAAAACATGTACACATAGAGGCTTGTCATGCTCTGACGCCGATCTGCAAGAGTATGCAGATGAGAGTTGAGTAGTGGAAAGCTCAGATTGGTACCAAGGTAAAATACTCAACTGGAGAGTCACCGTTTTGTATGATCAAGTGGGAGATCTTATTCTAAGGGGTATGATTATCAAACGGTGTACCCCTTGGAATGACACCTTCTAACATGGTGATGGTTCCCATAAGGGGTGATGTTTAACAAAGTGTCAAGAGACACAACCTTTTGATTTAGTCAAAAGGTTGTGTCACTTCTCAATGGTTGTGACTTTTGGATTACCATTGGTTTACCAATGGTTGTGCCCTTTTGCCAACCGGTGCATGTTGGCCTATAAATAGAGGCCATTGGTGCACAAATGTTTTTACTCAATTCCCTTTGTTCATCACCAACTTGTGGGACAAATACCCTCACGGGAGTGTCACCATATTGCCAAAATTTCGCTTCTATTTGTTCTTAATTCTCTACAATATATATATCAAAAGAAGTTTAACAAAAAGAAAATGATAAAAAGCATACATAGAAAAGATAATATAAAAAATGAAGAAAAATCATGAAGAATGCTCTAAGAAGAATATTGAGATGCTACGAGTTTTTTAATATAATTTTTTTTTTTTACTTTTCAAAAAATCTAATAATAGTAAAAAATTGTACCATAATAGAATGAGTAATTCTACATATAATTGTGAAGTGCGTAAAAGCCACGTAATCGCTCTGAAAAATAGTGAAATCCACTATTAAAAAAATTAATTTTTTTCAAGTGAGTCTCATGTTTTATTTATTTTTTCAAAACGATTACAAGACGGTTGCAAAATTCACGATTGCAAATATATTCTTTTAATTCATGTCATAATAACATCACAAATTGTTACATAACAGACCATCAGTTTACAACCCGAAACATTGTCTTCAAACTAAACCCAAATTCAACAGTCAATACATTATGTTGTACTTATATACTCTATAATTGTAAATATTATTTTTTTATTATTTAAATGTTACAATCATTTCCAAACAAAATTGAGTACCTAGCTAAAATTATATATAAAAAATTTATATACCCGTGGCAGATGAACAGAGATTTGTCAGAACAAAGTCCAATCAACACTCGGCTCATTGGCCACATGGTCTTGAAACAGCCGATAAGAGTAGACTTAAGTCGTAACATCAGAAAAAAAGAATAGCAATGTTGATCATCGTGTCATGAGCCATCTCTGACCATTTATTGGGACACCATATTTCAATAAAAATGTCTCATTATTTCAATAATCTGACGGATAACATCCACCATATCTTCGTTTTGCAGTGGATTTCTTTCTTTTCTATCATGTGCCATTGGTGCCTCCTAAGACACATAGGCTTACGCATATCAGATCGAAATCCCAAACCGTATCCTAAACAGTTCAAGCCTTATTCTAATAATTCAAGCCTATGTTCTAGTACCGAACCCTGAGTGACTAGTGGGTTTAGTTAGGGATGCAATCGCTCTGATACCAACTCGTGACGCTCTCAAATCCCGTTTAGGATCTGATGGAAATTGAGATGTCAGGACATGTAACACTATCTAATTACCTACTCCCTTCGTACATAATGGTTAAAATACAATGCGCTTAACATGTTTCTAATAGAATGAATAAATTAGAGAGGAAAAAGTATCGTTAACAAGAACCGGTGCTCCTCTAAGAAGCTCAAGAACCGGTGCTCCTCTAGACTACCGGAGTGAGAAATGATCAATGGGGGGTTTGGGAGCTTGTGTGTTTTGAAGATCAGATAAAGGGAAAACTGCCAAGTTGTGTGCGTGAGTTTCAATCAGCCATAGTGGTGAAGAGGAGGAAGAGAAAGTTGAGAGAAATCTAGAAATGGAGAAGAAGCGAGAGTTGTCAATGAGAGAGAGAGAGTTTTGAACTCTTACATGTCTTTTGAGTGGTTAACAAGTGTAGCTGTGTAGGGCTTGTTTCTGATGTGTTGTCCATTCTAGTTTGGGCTCATCTAATAATGAATTTAAGCCCTTGATGATTTAATTAGTGAGCACATGGCAACATCTAAAGGTCATACAATAAAATAACAAAGGATCTTCAAATACTCATGACAGATATTTAGCTGGACACATGAGACGTGTTAGGGTTATGCTAAATGTTAAATTTTCCATTTGGAGGGAATATGAATAATTCTATTTATCATTTTCATATATTATATGTCACAATTTTTTTTCATAACAAGTATGTGATATATGAATGATGAGTGAAATAACTCAATTAGTTTAATAATAATAAATATATATATAAAGTGTGTAGTGTGAGATAATGAGTAGCATTTTTCAAGGATTAACATTACCGAGTGCCCAGTGATTTACCACGTGGCATGTCGTGTGGATGCCCAATTTTTTGCACCAAATCGACTCGTCTCTCTTAAATTTTACGAAGATTTTATTAGAAGCCCTTTAGTTTGCACACACCCTCTATGCCACTTGGTGTGGATTTATAATTTTACCCTTTGTTGTAGACGTGTTTCACTGCCACCACTTTAAGATCACTTACAACCAAAGAATAGGCGGCTAGGGGGTTCAATGAAATGCCTCCAATGTCTGAGTCAGTTACTGGAATAATAATCGTGTAATTCTCAAGAATTGGATCCATTTTACGTACCTGGGTTCTCTCCTTATATAAAGCTCCCTGAACTACTTTTGTGATAATAGCTATCCACCATTTGAATTCAAATATGGAGATGGAGGTTTATTCCTTAGACTCAAATAATAACCCTTTTTATCCTTTGCTACTGCTAAGTGGTTACTCAGCCGGTATTGTCAGACTGATCGGGTCTTCCTAATGTTATTAGACCTTTTGGTAATGGGTCACACTTTAGGCTAGGATTAAGGCCCATGTCCATGTGGGGACTAATCGGTCGGGATGTCCTCTCTAGTTATCCCGTGAAGTCTCATTACGCACAGCATGATGGGACTTGATGTTAGGGACCTCGATCTAGTCCCTAAACACTATATCGTCCTCACCTTTGTTCTCCTTGTGATGACCTGTTGCCTTAGCCCTTTTGTTTGGTCTTTGATCAATAATGGCAATGATAAGTCTTTAGGTCAATGGAAGTTTGGTGTTTAATGATGGAAATGATGATGATGATGAGTTTGGGTGATCTAAGTGATGATTTGGTGTGTTTGATGCAACGTGGAACGGCTTGAAGGTTGCCCTTGATGTTGACACCACTTGGATGATGTTTATGGTTGGTATGGTGAAGATAGGCTGGGGTTTGGATAGTGGCTAAGGGGAATTAGGAATTTGGAAAGAGTTGGATTAAGGTTGGAGTGTAGGATGAGTTGTAGGGTTTGGTGGCTAGGGTTGGCCGACTTTGGGGTTTGGTTATTGTGATCCCTAAAATGTAGGATCAAATATGGAAAGGGTGATTCGATTTTGGCAATGGGAAGAAGATCTTGGTTGACTAGATGGATTAAAGGGTTTGAGAGATTTAAGGGATTGGGAATGAGATGGAGATTCCTTGAATCAAGGGATCTGATTGGGATGAGTCAACTTTCCTAAAATTAAGTAAGTTACCAAGTGGGACTTTCTAGAGGTGGCTAGGGTTTATGGATATGGAAGGCAATTAGGGTTCCTAAAGTGTAGGAAACCCTATATGGAAAGTGAAATTTCGGCTAGGTCAAGTGGGGAATGGAAGAGGGGTATTTTGGGGTAATGTCAATTATGGAAAGTAGGGTTGGCAATGTGGTAGGCGTGTGAAGTGTTTGGGAGATGGGATTATGCAAAAAAATATATGAACATCAAGGAAAATTGATGAACACGCATGAACATTCAAGAACACAATGATGAACAACTCAACACCAATTCAAGAATTGCACAAAGATGAAAGGAAACTTCACATATATTGGATAAACTTGAATCACACCTATCTACAAATTTCAAGGTGATGAAACAAAGATAGATAAATAGACAACACCTATTCACGAGTTACAAGGTGTTAATCCTCTCCTTGCGGTTTACGAATGTCACCCAAGTAGCTCAAGTGCATAAGCATCGAAAATATGATCTCAAGAACAAATAAACCGTCCTTTAGGGAATTTGCCAAAAGATGTAAACTAAATGACTAAAGGTCCTATTTATAGAGACTATAAAGTAGAAACCCCTAAAAGGTCCCTTGAAGAATGCTTAAATAAAAATAAATGAAAGAAATAAAATAGTCTTGCAAGGGTCATGGTGGCCCGTGGCATGCAATGGCCCACGGATGGGCTAGTGTGCTTCATGGCCCACGGCTGGGCTGGTTTGACTCATGGTTGTTGGTGGGCATGACATGGTGTTGTGCATGGCCTGCTGGTGGGCACGACATGGTGTCATGCGCTGATGCTTATAGGCACGGCATGGTGTCGTGCACTGATGTTGCATGACCCAGGTAGGTGGCCTGGGAGTTGAGGCTACAAGGCACGGGCTAGTGCCGTGCGTTGGATGGCATGCTTAGTGGGCATGCCACTAGCCTCGCCTACAAGGCACGAGTTGGAGCCGTGCACTAGATGGCATGCCTGCTGAGGCATGCCACTAACCTTGCTGGCACAGCACAGCACGACCTAGGCTGGTGGCCTTGGCGTTGGCTTGCTGTTGCTGGTGCTAGCCTGGCATGGCCCAGGCAGGGGCATGGGCGTTGGCATGTCGTGCAGTGCAAGAGCGTGCGGCGCATGGGTGTGAGGCCCAGGGGCATGCGCATGAGTGTGCGTAGGAGTGTGCGTAGGAGTGTGCGCATGCTGAGCCGTGTGCTGGGCTGCGCAGGTCCAACAGCCTCACTGGGCGCCTCGTGCGTGTCAAGATATGGGCTATGACATGCATGTGGGCTGGTTGTGGGGCTGGCTTGGCATGTCTCTGACAGTGTCAAAGGATTGTCTTGGCATGTTAGGCAGTGTCGAGCCATGGCCTAAGGCCACTTTCTTAGGAGTTTTGACACTTGAGTCTATGTGCCACTTCATTTTTCAAGGCATGTCAATATGCCTCTTACAGCACCCTTATTTAAAACTCCTCATTTCTTTTTGCAAAACTCGAAAGAAGTCTTCTTCACCTGTGAAAAGGAAAGCACTCTTCTCCTTTAGCCGTTCGACGAAAATCATTCTCAGGCAATCACAAATCGCATAAATGATCTACCAAATGAAGGAATTAAAATAGGACTGGATTTGGATGTTTCAATTTGCAATTCACTTCTTACACTTGAGACTAGATGGCTTGCAGAATCTGAAAAAGTTTTCTACTTGATGCTAGAATATGATGGATCTGAGAAGATCTTTTCTAGGATATCTGAGAAGAGAGATGAGGTAAGTTGGAATTCTATGATTTCAACTTAGAGTACCGCTAGGGTCCCATTGGGCGTGCTCCTTATGCAAAAAAATTTTTTTTTTTCGTATTTTTTTAACATCTTTAAACATTTTTAATAAATAAAAAAATATATTAATGCACTAATAGTCACTTCTTTAATCAGTAAGTTAGAAAAAAAAAATACCTAAGCGGTGATGAGGGAGAAAAACCAAGTTTCAAATAGATATATACTCGCACAATCAAAGGAATAAACTCCTATAAGAACTCCAACAAGCTTTTTCGTAACAGTGGGCATGTTAGAGGATGTACCTGTTTATTGGCAGCCCCATAGATTAGAAGTTTCATCTGCTAGAAATGTCCCAATAAAGTCAGAAAACCAACACTGAAGTTTCTATTACTATTACCACCAACTTGAGAACTTGATATTGAACTGGCTCTTCGCTACCCTCGCCAGAATCTACTGAAATTTCCCCTAACACGAAGAGGGAGAAGCTACGATCATTAATCGCCTTGCCTTGGGCCTTAGGCCTCTCAAACTATTGAAAAGCCTTAACAGTTCTATTAACAATAATTTGAACTTCATAGAGGATTGGTGAAAAGTGTCCCATGCATCCTTGTTGTTTCTCCCAGAATCTTATATGCTCCAATCAATTTGATCACCTTTTAAACATCTAGCTCGCAAACTAAGCCCCAGCTGCTGCTCCTGAAAGTCACTTTTCCCGCAAAGTGGCCCCTAAAACAGCCTAGAATTTATCTTCCTCCCACAGTAGCTTTCTTTGAGACTGAAAACATGTGTAGACTGTGACTATTAAGGCATGGTGACAGCAAACATTCTCCGTCTACTTGCTTGATGTGATCCAAATGATTTTAACTAGCCAAAGAGGAGGTAGGCATTGAAGCACACCATATGGTCCAACCTACAAAGCTATAGCAATTCTATTTAAGATATAATTGCTGCTTTTTGGGTTAAATGCCTACTTTCTATTCCAAATTTGTTTCCGCGCTGCTTCTGGTGGCTGCATTATTTATCATTCATCATCATCACAAACTTCTTCAGTTAATTACATTTCTTGACTGTATATTTAAAGTTTGAATTTGAGTTGGAGAAAACAGCCTCACACCGACCTGGGTTGAACAGAACCCAACACCCCTGAATTTATCCTTAGCAGTCACCTGATAAAACTCAGAGAAGGCGAGAAAAGTTGTTCCGTAATACTGAAGATTGACAAAGGAAGAGCTTTGATTGCTAGTGTTGAATTGTTAAAGAAAATATCCTTTGGTTAACTTATTTAACCCCTGATGTTTATGGTGTAAAGAATTTGGAGGAAAATCAGACTTTTGGCTGTGTCAAAACCTGTCATTGCATCAATGTCTGATGTTGCAGCGAGTGGAGGATACTACATGGCGATGGCAGCCGGGACTATTGTTGCAGAAAATCTAACCTTGCTGGTTCCATTGGAGCTGTCACAGGTGGACCTAAGAATACTTTAAACAAACAAAAAAATAGTGAACCCAATCGATAGTGATACTAAGTTGTTAGGACAGTTAAATACCAGAAATTTAAGCTGGCTGGGGGAGTAAGAAAATGAAATTTATTGAGAGCATACGCTAAAAGCTTTGGTTCGTTAAGGTTAGTATGTGGCAATTAACTTCTGCATCGAATCCTCTTACCATAAAAAACCTTCTGATTAGTTTATTCCAGTAAACTCTCCAGAAATTACAAAAGGGAAGAATATTAGTTATCGTATGTCCTTCAGGAACCCTGTTCTGGAATGAGACGTACATGGTTGCAATCTCTCTGGAGGCACAACACTTAGCATACCACATATTTAAAAAGGATCGAAACTGACTAATAAAAAATTTAGATGTACCTTTTTAGTTTGTAATTTGATGGTTTTCACATTAAAGCAAAACCTCTTATGGAAGATTGTAACTGGAGTGAAGCTCATAGTGTGCCTTCTTGTCCTGTGAACCTGTAAGTTCACTCCCGGAATGGTTCCTGCGACTCTATTCTCAATCATGATTGAGCTTGTGCTCGCTTGAGTTTGTTTAGTTTTTTCAAGGTCTTAGTCAGGAAATGAACTAGAAGATCTGTAACCAAAAAAGTTCATACGACCAATTTTTCAATTACAAATCACGTTTTACTCCTGGGTCTCAAATTGCTTTCATTTGGAAGTTGGTTAATCTCAATCTATCTTCCACATTGCTTGAAACCAAATTGCACTCTCCCTTATGGTTGCTCAAATTGGACTTTTCTAAGCCTAAAACTTGGTTCCTAAAAGTTGTTGATGCTAATGCTTCATTAAATTTTGTAGGGAAGTTTAACCTGGGAAAACTTTATGAGAAGGTTGGCCTCAACAAAGAAATTATATCTAGGGGAAGATTTGCTGAGCTCCTTGCAGCTGAACATATACCTTTCAGGTAATGAGGCCTTGTGGATTGCTAGCTTTATAAATCCTTGGTGAGACATGGCAGGATATTATTCTGCTGTACAAAGCATTCATGTTCACTTTAAAAGCTGAATGTCTTCTGCCTAATAGGTATGCTGATGGTGTATAAATTGTTCTATTTCAATGATTATTATGACATCAATGCTCAAATTGTTACACCCACACAATAAAAATTGAAAATGGAATTACATTATGTATTGGTTTGGGCTTGAGAAGTTATGGATGAAATGGGCAAGTAATTGATTAAATAGCATAAGCACTAGAGGAATACTCAGAATCTTTATATATTGATCTTATTTCAAATTCCTATTTGAATTGCCTATGATGATAGAAGGGGGACGGTTGATATTCTCTATTTGAAAATGACCATAGTAACACCTAACCCTACAAAGGAGATAATGGTAGGAAGCTGGTGGTTATGAGGATCGAACCCATGATCTCTTATTCACCAAACTGCATGAGAGTGAGCTTTACTATTAAACCAACACCCTCCAGCAGTACCTATGATAATCCTTTGATATAATAAAATATAATAGTGCAATGGTATAATGCAACAATTATTCAGATCTCCTCTGGTAGTTGGGATTTCTTAATTTTCTCTAACCAGGCTACCAACTCTTTTCTGGGAAGTAGCAGGTTTTTAGATCTACCAATAGTCACAAATGGTGCCTTCACAGGTTGACATCCAATCCAATCTAGTTAACAAAGTCCAAGGACCTTATACTCAAATACACAATTTGTCAATATGTTTTCTATATCAAAAGAGAAATTGTACTTTTTGTAGATGCAGTTCTCTCTCTGTGATTGGTAAGAAACACTGCTTTTAAATTTCTTTTGCACCATTTAATGAAGTTTTTTTACTTTTTAAAAAACAAGGGTTTTAAAGTCTATGATCTTTTAAAACTTTAGGGTTGATCAAATGGTAAATACTGAATAGTGAATATTCTATTTAGCTTATTAATACAAGCGAATTGTAATTTGTTATTCACTTTAATCGGTTATCCGGGCTCTGCATTCACTGTGTTGTAGCTGCTGTGCGGTATGACTGCCTGAATCTCGATGATTTTTAGGCCACCCTTAATGTTCCTTATTTGCAGGAAATTGCTTCATTCTGTTGCTTTAGCTTTGAGTTTACCTCTATGATCCAAGTAACTAGTTATCAACTTTTTATACAGGCCAGATGAAGCGGAACTCTTTGCCAAGGCTGCAGAGAAGGCATTAAGCAATGTCGGGACAAGGCAGCCTTTTCCAGATCAATGCCTGTAAGCTGATCATTTTGATGTTCATCAAGAATTCTAACTGCTTCATTCCTTTTTCATGTTCAAAGTCCAAAGTCTATGCTCCAATCTTTTTTTTTTTCCAAGTAGATAAGATGGAGGAAGTTGCACAGGGAAGGGTTGGACAGGTAAAGATGCAGCTTCAAGAGGATTGGTAGATGCTATTGGTGGGCTTTCTCGGGCTATTGCTATAGCAAAAATGAAGGCTAATATACCACAAGACGGACAATTTGTTGTTTACTATTTCACCAGTTTTTGGTCATGAATTTGCTTGGGGAATGAAATCTACTGGAGATTAATATAGCAAAACTGAAGGCTAATATACCACAAGACGGACAGGTTTGTTGTTTACTATTCCACCATTTTTTGGTCATGAATTTGCTTGGGAATGAAATCTACTGCTGATTATTGATTCTGTCAAAATCACAAGCCTGCTCATACATATTGTTATGGTATGTAATTGACTTGGGATTCACAATCACCTCGTGTAGATTATGTGCATATTAAAAGTGAAAAATATTGTATGGTTTTGCTTTCCATTATCCTGAGAGATTGTTTTCTAATGGATTTGGTTTGATGGAGCTAGGTTACTGTAGTGGAGCTTTCGAGACCCTCCCCAACACTACCAGAAATATTAAGTGGCATAGGGAATACCCTAGTTGGAGTTGACAGAACACTGAAAGAACTACTGGAAGAGTTAAAATTTTCTGATGGAGTCCAAGCCCGGATGGATGGAATTCTGTTTCAAAGATTGGACGAATATTCTTATGCCAATCCCATCTTCACTCTGATGAAGGATTACCTGAGTTCCCTCAAACCTTTATGGGTTCTCAGTTGTCCTGGGTCTTTTTCTTCTTCCAAAATCTTATCTTGGTTGGGATAATTTTGGTGTCATGGAGGGGGTTGTTTGATTATTAGGCTGGAAAAAATAGTCTGGAAATATGAAGGTGAAAAGAAAGTAAGCTGCATTAAGTTTCATTAATTTAATTAATTTGTTCTTTTCTTTTCTTGGTTTTCCTTTGTCTTCTCTTTACTTGGCTATGTATATATACCGAGTTAAAGATTGTATAAACTAATAAGGAAATACAAAGAAGGGGGAAGGAGGTTTCAAGAGTAAATTAATATATACATTTATTTAAACAGTAAAAAATGTAAAAGATTCTTGAAAGGTACCTACAACTTTTCTACCTGCTTTGACCCTGTTAAAACAAGAGAACAAGAGAAGATGAAGAAGAGATGTTTGTGAATATGCTCAAGACAGATTCTGGTATTGCTCTCAGCTTCTCATTATATTTTCTTCAACTACAGTAAAGTATTTATAGCAAAACTACAAATAACAACTTTTATTCCTTTTCCATTTACAATATGACAACTGTCCTATGGGAGGTATGGTTTGTTACAAATTATTCCTCTGTCATCGTAGGGTTGTTGTGCAGTACATGTAGTGCTACTGCATTGCTCTGAAGTGGTCTGGAATGGTGGCGCAGCAATGCTTAGTGCTACAGCAGAGTGGGAAGGAGGAGATGCCTTAATACCCTCCCGCGATTCAAGCAGCACATTACCAAATGTGAGGCTTGATCGTAGCTGATGAAATCTGTTGGTAGAGGGAGGCTTAGTTAGGATATTAGCCAGTTGATCTTTGCTGGATAGAAATGAGAGTTGAAGTGCCTTTGCCGCAACCCTCTCACGAACAAAATGATAGTTGAGCTCGATATGTTTGGTACGAGCATGAAGAACAGGGTTCACTGACAAGTAGGTTGCTCCTAAATTATCACACCACAAAATAGGAGAATCAGAAAGAAAGATTTCAAGTTCTTTTAACAATGACTGAATCCAAATAACTTCGCATGTTGTGTTAGCAACTGATTTATACTCAACCTCAGTTGACGAGCGAGCAATGGTAACTTGTTTCTTTGAACCCCAAGAAACCAGATTAGCACTAAGATACACACAAAAGCCCCTAGTGGACTTCTGGTCATCTCGGCATCTGGCCCAGTCAGCATTAGAGAAGGCAGAAATTTTAACTGAAGAGGATTGAGACAGAAATAAACCTAAGTGTTAAGTATTTTGCAGATAACGCAAGATCCTTTTTACTGTCTGCCAGTGTGATTTTCTAAGGCTGTGCATGTACTGGCAAACCTTGTTGACAGCATAGGACAAGTCTGGTTGTGTAAAGGTTAGATATTGAAGACTCCCTACAACACTTTGATACAATTGGGGGTCTTTAAAATTGGAGCCATCAATGGCTGATAATTTCACAATAGTGAACATTGGAGTGGAAACAAATTTGCATTTGTGCATATTTGTCCGAGAAAGTAAATCAGCTATATATTTAGACTGTGAAATGAAAAGACTAGTAGAAACCCGAGTAACTTCAACTCCCAAAAAATAGTGTAACGGTCCCAAGTCTTCAATAAGAAAATAGGTACTCAGAGAGACAATGAAATCAGAGATAAGTGTGGAACTAGATCCAGTAATAATTATGTCATCAACATAGATTAGAATGTAGATGCAATTAGAGTTACTGTGCAATATGAATAAAGAATTATCTAACAGAGAAACATGAAAACCTAAACGAAGCAGTTTATCAGTAAGCTTTGCAAACCAGGCCCGAAGGGCTTGTTTTAAACCATAGAATGATTTTTTTAGTTTATAGACATGTGTAGGATGATCGGGATTGGTGAAACCCGGCAGTTGTTGCATGAAGACAACTTCCTCAAGGTCCTCGTATAAGAAGGCGTTCTGCACATCGAGTTGATGGAGTGGCCATTTGGACGTGACTGCAAGAGCAAGAAGAACACGGATGGTAATGGGTTTGACCACCGGGCTAAAGGTCTCTGAGAAATCCACTCCAGGTTGCTAATGGAATCCCTTAGCAACAAGCCGTGCTTTACGGCATTCCAAGGTACCATCAGCGTGCCTTTTGGTTTTCAAGACCCACTTGGAGCTTAACACGTTGAGATTGTGAGTGAAAGGGACCAAGTCCCAAGTTTTATTTTGAAGCAGCGCATGGAACTCGATCTGCATAGCCAATCTCCACTTCGGATATTTCGATGCTTCAGAGAAAGAGGAGGGTTCTTCGATAGTGGAAATAGTTGAGGAATAGGAGAAAGGTACAGTGGCCGTGAGGGATAGAGAGGGTTGGGGTGGAGGCCAGGGAACTGTACCATTTGTTCGTTGTTTGGGGTAGTGTATAAGGTTGCAAGAGCAAGTGACCATGGGGTGAGGAGGGGGTGGTAAAGTAGATTGAGGAGGAGTAAAGATCTGTGGAGAAGAAGAGGAGTGCGAGGGACTGTTAGGAGTTGAGGAATATGAGTTGACGGCAGAAGATGGATAAGACCTAAGGTTCGGGGAGAAGATGAAGTAAGAGTGGGTCGAGATGGGCTTTGGGCCATGGGAGTCAATGAAGTGGGGCTAGAGTCGATGGGCTAAGATTGGAAGGTGTCCTCTTGAGAAGATGGAGTGAGGGAAGAAGAGATGAATGATGAAAGGATGGGCCTAGTGGAGACCGAAGTGTTTGGTTCGGAAAGAGCAGCGAAGGGAAAGCAAGCTTCATTAAAAACAACACCCCTTGAGATATAAGTGCGATTAGAGGGAATGTGATAACAAAGATAGCCCTTTGATCTGGGCTGTAGCCCATGAAGACACACATTTTGGATCTAGGGTTAAGTTTGTGTTTGTTAAAAGGTCTTAAGTTGGGCTAACAGGAAGATCCAAAAATTTGAAGAAAAAAGTAATCCGGAGAATGGCCCATTAATACTTCAAATGGAGATTTGTTGTTGAGTAGAGGAGTTGGCATGCAATTGATTAAAAAAGTAGCCGTTTGAAATGCTTCGACCCAAAATTTTTGTGGTATGGATGCATGAGAAAGCAAAAAGAGACCGGTCTCCACAATGTGACGGTGGCGTCTCTCAAGGTTTCTATTTTGTTGATGAGAGTAAGGGAATGTAACACGATGACTAATTCCCTCGAGATTGAAAAATAGGTCGTAAAGGACAAAACTCTCCTCCCCAATCCATTTGAATAAAGACAACATTCTTAGAAAAAACATTACTCACATATTGAAGGAAAGCAAGAATAATTGAAGATACATTGGACTTAGATTGCATTGGGAAAAACCAGAGATATTTGGAGTGATCATCTAAGATAGAAAAATAAAAACAACATGAATTACTAGATAAAACCAGGGCTGGGCCCCATACATCTGCTGTTGTGCATCCTGGACAAAAGGTTAGCCCACGAGTGGATGTGGTAGGGAGATTAAACCGTTGGATGGTGAGATTAGTGACACGAGCCGAAGGGTGACCAAGCCTTTCGTGCCACTGAGTTGTAAATGTATGTGAACCCAAGAAGGCTTTCGGAGAAGAAGGAGATGATGGTGAAGGTGCGATAAAGGTATATGATAGAACATAGAGCCCGTCTTCAATGAGTCCCTTGAGCCAAACTGCCTGGGTAGCCAAATCCTTCACAAGAAAAAAGTGACTGTGAAATTTAAAGTACACATGATTATCAAGGCAAAACTGCCGAGCGGAGAGTAAATTTCTAGAAATTGAAGGCACATGAAGTAGATTATGAAGGAGAAATTTTTCAGTGGGAGAGTTTAGCTGAGCAGAACCCGAGTGTTGGATGGATAAGGTGGATCCATCCCCGATGCTCACTTGATCGGAGCCCTAATGTGATGTGGAATCCAAATTCAGAGAGCCTAAATCCGCAGTGAAATGGTGAGTTGCAGCCGAATCAAGAAACCAGTTGGACGTTGAGATATGAGAAGGCAGTTCTGTGAAATTTGCTGTGAGAGTAGATGGTGCAAATGCCTGATAGGCATGGTCGAACCGATAATAGCATGTAAGGGTTGTGTGCCCTGCCTTGTTACAAACTTGGCAATGGAGACACGTATCTAGTTGACTCTGAAAATAGTTGGAAAGCGCAGTATTGTTATGACCACCAGTAGAGTGATTTTGGCTACCACGGCCACGACGAACACCATGGAACGAAGGATTTCAGCCCCTATAGGAAGACTGAGCACCTGTAGAAAATTTAGAAGTGGTGGCATTAGCTAAAAAGTGAGGACCCAAAGCAATTCTTGAGTTTGATGAGCAAGGTGAGATTCATGGTTGAGCAAGAAACTGTAAATTTGATGCGGTGACAGAGGGTCTGGACGAGTGGTTAAGGATGCAACTAAGAACTCATATTCTGTTCCAAGACCAGCGAGTAGGTAAATAGAAAATTCGTGATCACCAAGTGTATGGCCAGTAGCACCTAATAAGGAGGAGAGGGATTTGGCTATATTATAGTAATCTGTTATGGATTCAGATCCTTTGCAAAGCGTAGCAAGTTGGTATTGAGTGTGAAACGCATGGGCATTGGATTTGGCTGAGAATAAATTCTGGAGTGTAGTCCAGACCTCATGAGACTTGGTACAATTTAGAACCTGGAAAAGGACCGAGTCCAAAACGGAAGAGTTAAGAATAAAGATGAGCAAATGGTCTTACAAGACCCATTTAGTGTGCTCAGGGTTCGGGTTTCCATCAATAAAGGCTGTTGGAAAGGGAATTGAGCCATTAACATAACCATAAAGTTGATGGCCTTTCAAGAAGGGTATGACCTGTGCTTTCCAGGGTAGGAACTTTCAATAGTAAGTTTGATATTAACAAGCTGTGTAGCGGATGAAATGAGGAGGGGTGGGTGGGATTTTTTTTTTCTGGAGTTGCCATTCTTGTAGACATTAGTAACTAGCTCTTGATACCATGAAGAAGAGATGTTTGTGAATATGCTCAAGACAGATTCTGGTATTACTCTCAGCTTCTCATTATATTTTCTTCAACTATAGTAAAGTATTTATAGCAAAATTACAAGTAACAACTTTTATTCATTTTCCATTTACAATATGACAGATGTCCTATGGGAGGTATGATTTGTTACAAATCATTCCTCTGTCATCGTAGGTTTGCTGTGCAGTACATGTAGTGCTACTGCATTGCTCTGACGTGGTCTGGAATGTGGCGCAGCAGTGCTTAGTGCTATAGCAAAGTGGGTAGGAACAGATTCCTTAATAGACCCCCACCTAGAGAGAAGTAAGTAAAATTAATATTTGTACATACATTTCATTTTTATACACTTCAATTAATTTATATCAATAACTTTTACTTAATTGTGGAAAGATTATATGGAATTGTTTCGTTAAAGTAAACTATAAATATGAAGCCACAAAAAGCTCAACTCATAAATCTTGTATTTGTAATCACTTACATTTTTTTTTTTTTGTCACAAAATCGATTGTTTTATGAAAATTTATATTCTCAAGTTAAGCCAGTGTGTAGAGCATATTTAGTAAAGTACTTACATAGCATAATTTACAATTTGATTTGAACTTTGAATTATAAATCTTTCCACAATTTCAGCTTCAACACCTACATCTTCAACTTCTCAACAGTTTCTACTATCATTATCTCAACTTCATATGTGAACTCAAACTTCAGTACAAAATAATCAAATAATGATACAACATGTAGAACATCCCCATTTTCAGCTACAATTGTATTGACTAAAACATTGAATCTGGGAGCCATATTACACGTTAAACAAAATAAAACACTACCAATATAATATAAACCACACTCTTTATCCCTGTCACAATATGTATGTAAAAGTCTCCTCAATGTGATGCACCAATATAAACACGTAGCCCAAAATGATGAACATTGATGGAATAAGAATCATAAAAATCAAGTGTATTAGGCCACTCTACAAAGATAGAAAAAACAGTAAATGTAGGTTAAAATTTGAAAATGCATTTGAAAACGTAAAACCAAATCATATAGGTGGCAGAGCACAGCGACGAGTTTGAATGACAGGGAGGGTGACGATGATGGCCATAGGGAGGATGACGAAGGCAACGATAAATATCTAAGACTACAGCACAAAGATGATAGAGAATCAAATGTGCTAGGGAGAGGTGATAAGGACAACGGGACTTGGTGGGCAACACCTGGTGTAGTCTCGTGAGGTAGTTTGGTAGCATCTACACTGACAAGACTTGCCTTTTCTTCATGTAGCTTTTTGGTTTGGTATAACATGTGATGAGGCTTATAAACTTAGCTTGTGGAATGTTGATGTGGCCATTTGCTATTGAAGGGTTAACCCATTTTCACAACACATCCCTCCCAAAGTGGAATTGTTTCGAATTGATTAAAATCGATTACTTTAAAGAATTTGATAGATTTTTTCATGCATTTATCATAAGTAAAGAAAGCGAGGACAAATGCCTACTTCTAGCAAAAGAGACAACAAAAAGATGCCTCTTAGAAGAAAATACAAAACCATTTGAGACATATCCGAAGAGAGAGGTGCACGAGCCACACTCACTTATTGAAATGCATATATCTGGCCGTAAAAATTAACACAATATTGAAAAATGTTTTGCACCCATAGTCATGCAGAGTTCTTATATAGATAAAAGATCCAACACTCTACAAAAGGAACTAAAGCTGTGAAGATATGAACAAAATCAAAATTGTACAAAAATATGGACAAAGATCACTACATAAGATGATCCTCAGATCACGGGTCAAAGTTCCATAAATAGCCAAGCTATCCCTTAGAACCAGCCTTTCATTTGCTTCTGATATGGTCTGATGACTGCTTTGACAGTTTCCTTAATACGCCCCTGCACCCAGTGGCTTGGTAAGGCCATCACCTAGTTGGTCTTTACTGGATATGAACCGGACCTCCAATGATTTTTTATTGACTTTTTTCCTAACAAAGTGGTAATCAATTTCAACATGTTTAGTCCTAGCATGGAAGACCTGGTTGGCAGTGAGTTATGTGGCTCCAAAATTGTCAAAACGCCTTGGGAGAGGAAGATACCAAGTTCACGTAGCAGTGATTGAAGCCATCTGTCATGGCATGGGCTACAGCACGATACTCGGCCTCTGTACTAGAGCGAGCAACTGTAGGTTGCTTATTAGAGCTCCAAGAAATGAGGTTGGGGTCAAAGTAAATACAATACCCAGAGGTGGATTTCCTGTTATCAGGGCAATCTGCCCAATCAGCGTCGGAGTAGATTGACAATTGAGTGGAGGTGCTAGGTCGAATAAGAAGGCCAAAATTAATGGAGAACTTCAAGTACCTTAATATCCGTTTGATGACGGTTCAGTGTTCATCAGTGGGTTTGTGCATGAATTGGCAAACCTTATTTATAGCAAACGAAATGTCTAGCCGTGTTAAAGATAGGTACTGGAGGGCCACAACTATGCTGCGATAGCGAGATGGATGATCAAAAAGAGCACCAGTGAAAAGAGAGTTTCTGTGAGGAGGACATAGGGGATGAAACAGGTTTTGCTTCAATCATTCCAGTATGTTGAAGGAAAGTCATTATGTGTTGCCGCTGTGATAAGAATAAACCAGTGCTATCTTGGTGTGCCTCAACTTCCAGAAAGTAACTTAAATCACCAAGATCCTTGACTGCAAATTCTCTGCTAAGAGTTGTGATGAGTTGAGATATGGGAGTAGAAGAGGACCCAGTAATAAGGATATCATCCACATAAACCAATACAAACAATGTGATGGAACCGTGAATAAAGATGAACAAAGAGGTGTCTGAACTTAAGTTGTCAAATCCAAGTGAGATGAGATGTTCACTGAGTCTGGAATACCAAGTGCATGGTGTCTGTTTTAGGCCATAAAGAGCTTTGTGTAATTTATAGACATGAGTGGGAAAGTTGGGATGAACATGCCCCACTGGTTGACTCATGTAGACATCTTCGGACAGCACCCCGTGAAAAAAAGCATTCAGAATGCCTATTTGGTGAATAGGCCACTGATGACAGGCAACAATACTTAGAACCAAGCACACAATGGTAGGCTTGACAACGGGTGAGAAGGTATCATCAAAGTCATTGCCCAGCTATTGGTGGTATACCCTTTAGTGATAGGTTGAGCTTTCCAATGGTCAAGAGTGCCATCGGATCTTTTCTTGGACATGAACATCCACATGTGGCCAAGAACATCCATACCTGGTTTGGTGGGCACCAACAACCATGTTTCATTCTTTATTAAAGCTGAAATTTCATCATCCATGGCATGTCGCCATTCTGCATATTTGGTGGCCTCAGTGTAGCAAGTAGGAGAATCAGTCACTGAGCTGGTGGTGAGAAGCATTCGAGGGATGTGGTATCGAGCAACCCATCAGTGAACTGTCGTGGCTTGGTGATGTTGTTCTGTAAACGTGTTCGCATTGGGTGAGGGCGCTATGTGGACACATCTAGAAAAACAACAAAAGTATAGGGCAGTTTAGAAGGTGTTTCTTGGTTTAACGAGGCATTGGTGGCCTCGAGAGGAGTGGTATCTTGAAGATGATTGAGGAGAGTTGATGGGTTGGAGGAGAACTAGTTGCACCAGGGAGAGGTGTTAAAGAAGAAGATAGTGCACATGTTTGAGTGAGGGGAGAAGTTGGCGTGTTATGTATGGTAAAGGGAGCCAAGGACGGAGTCATTTAAAGGAAAAGGAACAGGTTAATTGGTGAAATCTTGTTTGGGCTATTATGAGGTTATAGAAACGGTGGGCTTTAAAGAGAAAAAATGCTTCATCAAAGACGACATACCAAGATAAGAAAATTTTGCCTGTTGAAGGGTCCAAGCACTTAAAGCCTCTATGCATATTACTGTAGCCCAGAAAAATACTAAATTTGGATCAGAAGTCAAGTTTATGAGAATTTAAAGGGCGTAGATAAGGGAAGCATGCACACCCAAAGACCTTTAAATGAGATAAATCCGGTGGTTTACCATAAAGTTTTTCAAAAGGTGACATACCAAGGGGTGCAGTTGGTAGTCGATTAACGAGATAAGTAGCCATCAAAAAAGCATCCTCCCAAAAATCATGTTAGACTAAGCTATGGGAGAGAAGAGAAAGACCTGTTTCGACAATATGACGCTGTTTTCTTTCAACGGAGCTATTTTGTTGCGACGTGTGAGGACAAGTCACACAATGTTGAATACCAATGTTTTCAAAAAAAATTGTGAAGAGAGCGATATTCACCTCCCCAATCTGTTTGAATGGATTTTATTTTGCAATAAAATGACCGTTCAACAAGTTTTTTAAAGGAACAAAAAACTTGATAGAAATCTGATTTATTCCAACTATACTTGCTAAAATGATCCACAAACGAAACGAAAAATTTATTCTCAGTTGTAGACATAACAGGAGAGGATCCCTACACATCCGAAAATACGAGTTCAAGAGGATGTTGAGATTTAGACATAGAATCAAAAAAAGGAAGGCAATGGCTCTTTCCTTGCTGACAAGATGGGCAAATCCCTGGTATTTTATTAGATGAAACTGGTAAAGAAAATTCGGAAATAACATGTTGCACAGTCTTATAGGATGGATGTCCTAATCGAGAGTGCCAAACTTCAATTGGAACACGTTGGCTAAAATACGTTATGGTGTATTAGAAGAGGTCACGTTGGATGGAAAGTGGTAGAGCCCATCCTTACTCTTGCAGTGTAGAAGAATTGTCTCCGACGTTGCGTCCTTCACCAAAAAATAAGAGGCGTGAAATTCAAGATAGACATTGTTATCTTTAGCAAATTGGCTAACGGAAACAAGGTTTTTCTTAATTTGAGGCACATGTAAGAGATGAGATAATTCAAAAGACTGATGGGGAGAAGAGAGTTTGAAAGAACCAATATTCTTTATTGTCAAACCTGCCCCGTCACCAACTTGAATGTGTTCACTTCCAGTATAAGGCTCGGAATGGAGATTCAAGTTGAAAGTCATGAGTCAGATGATTGGTAAACCCTGTGTCGGGGTACCAGTTGCCATCGACTATTGAATGTTGCCCAATTAAATATGCTGCCATGGTTGGGGGATTGCCTTGGTAGGCTTGGTCGAAGCGGTGGTAGCATTGAATCGTTGTGTGGCCATGTTTGCCACACACTTGGCAAAGAGGGCATGATTATGGGGAGCCAAAGGAAGAAAGAGAAGAGGAGTGAGGGTCACCCCTTGACCGTCCACCACGCCCACGACCCCTGGAAGAAGTTCCAAAAATCGCGATGGTGAGAATCCTTACCTATTCATCTCCTAATTTATTTTAATGGTTGGCTGGGTTACATTTTTAATCTCTCAAGGTTGTAAAGTTTAACCCCTTCGCTTTCTTAATGGGTTTTGAGTTTGTAATTCTCAGGGAAAAATCTCATGGAAAAAGAATAAAAAAGATTGTAAAGTTATTTGTTTCACATGTATTTCTTGTCCTGAGAATAGCAAATCCTCAACAAATATAAAAAATACGACTAGCAGCAGCCAGGATATATATGCTGACTCGGAAGCTAAAGAAAACTGCAAACCAAAATGGCAAGCAAGGATGTGGCATGGATGACCCAGCTGGCAATTTTGCTCACTTATTAATCGAGAAATCTTATGAATCTCTCTAATCTTCTAGCATGTAATCAATAAAGGTGTCACCATTGCTAATGTAAACATATATCTGTTAAGACTAATCATTTGCATGGAGGATATTGAGAAATTGAGATGGACTTAAATTGTAAATGCAGCACCTGCCACAAGATAATGCTCCTACCAAGGCTTAAGATAAAGAAGATCCTATGAGTTCTTCATCACCAATCTTCACTCCATCCAAATATGGAGATTAGTACTTATCACCACACACTAATGTCTCGTTTGGATAGGAATGTGAGATTAAATGAAAGTTGAATAAAATATTGCTAATATATAATATTTTAATATTATTTTTATTTTGAAATTTAAAAATTTTGAATTATTTATTATATTTTGCTTGAAACTTTGAAAAAATTCTAATGATTAAATGAGATAAGATGATTTGTGAAAACAAATCCTCGTTTGCTTTCAGAGATAAAACACAAAATTTTGAAAACTTTTCTCAAGTTTTGTATGATCAGACACTCTAAAAACAAACACCTATTTTTAATCTTACTTTTTTTTTTTTTTAATCTCAATTCATCTCTCATTATTTTATTATTGTTCATTGACTTACACAAAAAGCTGTCAATGGAGCCTCTCCTTTCTCTCTCTTGTGTAGCAAAGCCTGCCAGTGGAGAATGTGCTTTTAGCTATTCGTTGTCTGCTTATCTCGAACGGGTCGTCTCCCATTGGTTGAATTGACGCCCATACCCTTGACTATTCAAATACCGTTTGTCTCGTACATGAGAGCTGATATTAGTGGATCCCAGTTTTTCAAATACTATATCATAAAATATTACCCAAAAAAACACAATAATTAGTGGGTCCCAATTTTTCTTCTTTATCAAATACTACAAAAAAAAAGTCAACATTTTCATCTCATCTCTATAAACAAAAACACATTTTAACAAAACTACCTCATCTCATCTCAACACTATTCACACATCTCAAAATATCTCATCTCATGTTTTAGTCCCATGTTGGAGGTATTGGCTAAACAAACAAGCATCTTCATCCCATCTAACTACTTAATTGGCACCAATTTTCTGGGTCTTGACAAGATCAGCTGCTAAAGAAATAACAATTGGAAAGATAATGGCATTTACATCAAAGTAGATATACAATATAATTCAGTGCTTTCTACAATATAATAAAATCATGAACTGTGAGGGCACCAAGTGCATAAGACAAGAATGAATCCCTATTATCTCTCAAATACATAACCACAGAACAAGCCATCCATAGTTCTACATGTTGTAGTGTGCCTCTAAATAGTGAGCCAGACCAGAAACAGAATGGAAGACAAACTGCAGACCATTTCAGCTCAGGTTATGCCGGATAAAATGGGTTGATCTTTATCTTTTCTTGAGACTGCAGTCTTCACATTACAAAATTGGAAGGATCAAACTGAAGGGGCTTCACTTGATAGATGACTTCAGAAAAGGATTAGATGGGCGATGAGATTGTACTTGATTTTCCACTAATTTATTCGCCTCCTTGTTTGATGACTTTACAAATGGATTAGATGAGCGATTAGGTTGTATCCCAGGCATTTCCCCAAACTTCTTTACCTCCTCTATCTCCTTTTCCTTTTCAATGTCATCCAACACTGGAATTTGGTTTTGTTCCGTTTTCTGTATTCCAACTCTAGCAACCTCCTGTGATTTGGCCTTCTTGGTAAACAGAGGAGCAGTCAATTTTGGTGATGACAAGGGAAGAGCACTTTCCGTTGTTTTGACTTTTTCAGCAGAAGTTAAGGTCTTGTTGACTGCAACATGAGCCACTGAGTTTGGGAGAGGTTTTTGCTTCATCTCTTTAGCTTCATTAAGCAACCTTTCCTGTTATACGCAGAGAAGATGAAAATGTTCAACTTCTTGACCAATAAAGAGCTGCGCACCCTTCAGAAAAAGGCTTACCTCCAATACGCTATTGAACCGTTCGGCCAAGTTAGGAAGCTTCAGTGCAGTAACAAGCTTGATTGCACCCTTCACCGATTTTTCCATTGTTAAAAGTTTCACAAGTTCAGTAGCCCTCACAAGCTTATCACCTGATACAACCACCGCAAGTAAGCAAGGCAATGATATTTCATTTTATTTGTCAGAATCTAAATTATAGAAAGAGGAAAAGAGGCTAGGAGACAAAAAACATGAATCCTTTTTTTATGTTACCACAAATCGTAAATACTCACCATTGCAGCAGGATGCAATAAGCCTCAAGATGCATCTATCTTGAGCTACTTCCATACTAAAAGCCTCATCATCAAGTGAAGTAGTGTCCAAACCAGCACCAGCCATTTCTTCCATTCTCTTTTGAATCTGCAAGGTATATACATCTAAAAGTTTCAGCAGCTGGACAGCAGTTGTAAAAATATAAAGCACGTAGTTCTTTCTCAAAAGCCACACATTAAGATAAAATGAGGATTACAACTAGAAAAAAGACAAATGGGTGAGACAATAATAAGAAAATAAGCTGAGAAATATAAGGGGAAGAAAGGTCCAACCTGTAAGAGATGCATGTTGTTCAGTATAAACTCATTTTCTAGGGCTTCTGCTCCAAGGTCCGAGGATGCAAGAGGAAATGAAAGATTTAGTAGAGTGAGAACTGGTTTGGGCATCACCTGAAGAGAGGGAGAAAGTCAAGAAATAGTTGACAAAAGATGAAGCAGAATGAGAAGTCATGAGCTATTATACCTGGGGGAATAAGTTTGGATATTTGCAAACAATACAAAACAGCTTGCTTGCATTCAACCCAACCACCCAATAGTTTTCATCAGACTTTTCTTTACTAGCACTGCATAGCAAATCATTACTAAATAACTACAGGGCCAGGAGGTTATTACGGAAAAAATTTTAACCCACAGAATAAATTTTTTTTATTAGAAGAATCTAACCTGAAGAGTGGGAGCCAACTGCCACCGTATTGGTTAGTAAACACTCTCAAGACACCCTGCAGATTTTAAAATCAAAATCTAAAATTAAGAAAAGCAGTCTTCAGCATCAAAAAGTCGCATGACTTGGAGAAAAGAATTGAGATTACCTTAGAATCATTAGAGCTTAAAAGGCCTTCTTCACTAAACCCAAACCATGTTAGATGTGAACCAGGAGTTAGTGGCAGACGTCCCCTGAGAGGCTGGGTTCCATTAGATATGTTGAATACTCTGAACTCCAACATCTGCATGTTACAGAAGGGCTTACATTTAATTTTCAGCAAGTATAATATATTAAGTGATCAAAAGTTCCGATCAACAATGCCGACAGTCTGACACAGTCTTCACCAGGCAGAAAGTTAACCATTCTGTCCACAAATTTAGGACTATTGGTTGTGGCCTTTGTAAATATTCTTATCCTAAGTTGTACGAAGACGAGTCAAGATTGGGCCTTGGACCAATCAGTACCCTCAAAACAGAGTATGGTAGATTGAAACAAGACCTGATCATTTGAGGGAAGACAGTCAGAAGCATGAGTGACAACTGCAAGTTCATCCTTGAAGCCTGCTGCAGTTACCACTGGCCCATCAAGTGAAAGAACATGTTTCTGCAATGAATCGAATGAATCAAAACATTTGTGCAGAGAAAGAGCTCGTTATTATTATCATTTCACAAAAGTCTAAATACAGGACTGATACATTAGAACTTATGCGAAATCATATTTTCAGGAACCACAGAACCCATTAATTGAACGGGAATTTGCCCATTCGTTTTTCAGCTGAATGAACCCAAAAATGCATAATTTTGAATTTTCCACCAGAAATAGAACACTCCTATTTCCTACAGGCAATCTTTCTATGATTGCTTTTTACAATGCAACTGTTCAGCTATTGTTTCACTTTCTAGAATTGCAAAACCGAAAAATATATCCATGAAGTTTTCCATGCATGATAACAGTTCTTTAACAGAAAGAAACCCACAAATATCTGAAGAACTACTTTACATTTTACAAATGTATCACTAGAAGATAAATTAGAAGAATAACGAAAGAATACATATTTCTCTATCTTCATCACTCATTCAAGTTAGGTCACTACATCTGCTTATAAGTTTTTCTCTCTCTTCCTACGTGGTGCTGCTTATACATGCTATCCCCATCCTAGGGAAATTACACCATTTTGTCATTGTGGAAAATACCCAAGGATGAGAGCAAAAAATTGATAGCATAAATCCATATCATGATTGAGAAGACCTGGCAATTCAACCCATTAGGAAGAACCAAACAAAACGAAAGGTCGATTAATATATTTATGATGTTTATTTGACAAACCTGCAAACCACCCTCAGTAAAGATGCGAAGAAAATTAGAACTTGTAATTGCAGCTACCCAGGCAGTACCAAGTGCAACGACCTTCACTTCTTCCCCTTCTAATCGCATAGACCACTGGGTTGGCAATACACATACAAAGTCAGAACACTGAAAACTTCACATTCATTATGGAGTCTGGACAGACGGTAATAACATAGGCCATGTGCATTTCTTAACCAACACAAATTTAGCATGAACATGCTAAAAAGGTAAATGATCATACCTCACTGTTATTTGCCCAGGTACTAAATGGGCGATACATAAGAGTACTCATGTTCTTCTCACCCTTGCAAGAGTTTGCAAAAACACTTGCATTCTCATTTAATGCAGCCACTGTAAAGCCAAAATGATCTGTCATTGACGGAACTCTTGGGCCTTTACCAGTATCATGAAAGTCTATCTGTATCGAAATCACTGAACTATTAGTCCAAAACTCAGTCACTCCAGGCTACATACAAGCTCTGAATAAAAAGTGAGTCCAAAAAAAGAACTAGTATGGAAAGACTAGAAACTGAGACTAACTAACCAAAGGCATGGATTACCTCTATATGGGAGTATCCATCATGTTCAATAGTGGTTATACTTCCAGCCATATTATAGCACAAAAAGCGCCTTTTTCCATGCTGCGCTGGAGTAGCACCTGGCTGAAATGACTCCTGCATTTTCATCCTACCAGATGTCATTATGCTTCTTAGCCCCTCGTTCCTATTCAAGCTTTCTTTGTTTCTACAATTCATTTTCTTACGGGAATCAACCTTAGGAGGCAAGCTCCATTCCTCGCTACCACCCTCACTGAAATTTTCCTCATATGCAGACTGATTGCGTAGCCTTTTCCTGCAAGGAGCTTCAGTTTCACCATGACTATCTTCACCAATATCACTTAGGCTACCAGATACATTAACATCTTCTTCATCTTCTTCAAACAAAAGGAGACCGTTACTATTCTTTGATTGCAAATTTGGAACATCGTCAATAGGAGATTTCATTGACGAAGGAACAACTGATTCCCATACACCATACTTTCCCATAACGTCAATGATAGCCAGTGCGTTGCCAATGGGCTTCCATGCCATGCAACATATATTATCATCAAATTTATGCCTGTCAATATCCTGCTTCCGAGCCACATCCCAGATCAGAACCTGCCTATCTAGACCAGAAGTGGCCAAGTACTTACCATTGGGTGACCAAGAAAAGAAACAAATAGGTTGTATGTGATCGCCTCTCAAAGAAAACAGCTTTTCAGCCGTATCTCTATCGTACATCACCAGATCATTTCTCAAACCTGGGACAGCCAAGGTCTCCCCATCGGGACTCCAGCTAACCACATTCATGACAGAAAGGTCTGAACCAGTGTCAGGAGCTATGCCGTTTAAAGTGTGCAATGTTCTTCCAGAATGGAGCTCCCAATAAATGACACTCCCAGTCGAATCAATCGATGCCAGGTATTCACTATTAGGGTCAAAAGCTAAGCCAGTGACAGGTCCTTTATGTCCTTTAAGAACCCTGGCGATTGAACCGTCAATTGTGTTGATTAGCTTAATCCCTTCATCATCTCCAGCGGCTGCCAACATACTCCCGGATCTATTAAATGCAAGGGCTCGTATTGGCAGCGTGAATCTAGTGATATTAGTCTCAAACTCTCCACCTGAAAAAGGAAAAAAAAAAAAAAAAGTGTCTCGTGCAATCAATCAGACTAGATAAAAACAAGCTAAATGAAGCTTTAAGATGATTATAATTGGCTGAGGCCTCCAAGATTTAAACTCACAAGAATTCAATGAGTTAAACTGAAAAACAGTGGGAATTCACAATTGATATTAGTATCTTACCAAAGACTCCTAGAATTGACAATTGATCTTATCAACTATTTTTGAAAACCATCCAGTTACGGAGTCTAAATAAAGATGTAAACCACAATAAACAGAGGAATAAAGAAACAGAATTCGAATTAGACCTAATTTTTCCCTAAACCCAAAATCAAACCTAGTTTCCAAATCATCCAATTCTAAGAAACATAGTCAATATTTAGAAATATAATAGGATACCTGGAAACTTGTACAGCTTGACGGAGTGATCCACGGATCCAGAAGCGAGGCAGGTGGAGTTGGGGCTAATCGCGAGGGCGGTGACGCCATCACGGTGGTGGCGGAGGATCTTGGGAGCAGTTGATGGAAGAAGAGGGTCGTGGATGGAGATGGAGGGATCGGAAGAGGAAGCCGTGACGAGGTGAAGGGCTTGCTGGTCCCACAGGACGGAGCAGAATGAGCCGCGGCCATTGTTTGCGGTCACCTTGTGGGCCTCCCTGAGCTTCACTGACCGAACTTTCATGGCGGCTCTGGGGATATGTTTGGCTTGGGTTGGTGGAATTTTGTGGTTTCATTTTCTTCGGAACAGGGTTTTGACTTTTGAGGGGCTGTAGATTTGGCGGGTAAATTGATTTGGCGGGAGGGAAATCTTGTATAGATTTTTGAATTGAGTAATGCATAACGATATATTATTAAAAGAGAAATGCTAGTATCCCTCCGCATTTTAACTCTCCATTTTGATCATTTATATATTTATTTATTATTAAAATAATTTTAATAATTAAAAAAAACTATTAATTTTTTTTTTTAATATTTCAATATGTTTAAAAAATATTTGAAATAAAAAGTAAATAAAAAATCAAAATATAAATATAAATGACACTAGGGCACAAATAGTGGGCATGCCCAGGTGGTAGAGTAGCACCACTTCTATTAGAAATTTATAAGGGAGCCATTGCTTTTAATGCTTTAGTCTTAGGTTTTTTGTCGTTTTAATGAATACATTAGCACCAACTAAACATATCTTGCCCCTTATCTACATAACATAATTTGATTGGTAAAATTTAAATTTATCTTCCAAATCAAATTATAACACGCGGTTAGTGTGTAGTGTAAAGATTTTCAAATATAATTATTTATTGCATTCAATACCGTGCATTAATTAAAGAGTAATGCTAGATACAGTCATGGGTTATGCAAGCACCGTGCACTCCTTTAGAAAAAGAGTAAAATCCATTATTAAAAAAATAATTTTTTTATGTGAATTTCATCTTTACTCACTCTTTTTCAAAAGAATGTGCGGCGTTTGTGCACTCCATAACTGTAAAATCTATAAATGTATTTAGAAAAAGAGTAGAATTCATTATTCAACAACTCCATGACTGCAAAATCTATGATTGTATCTTGCACACTCCATTACTTATACTAGATACAGTCATAAGTTAGGTAAGCATCGTGCACTCATTTTGAAAAAGATTGGATCATATTATTAAAAATTAATTTTTTTATATGAGTCTTATATTTATTCATTTTTTTTTTTAAATGAGTGTACAATGCCTACATACTTTATGACTACAAATATAATTTCTCAATTTTTTATTTGGCTTCATCTCTAACATCTCCCGTGAAAATCCTAGAACCTTGAGTTTGAATTGAATTTGGACATTTTCTCCCTCTTTTTTATTATTATTATTTTTTTTGGGCAGCCAACTATGGGCTTAAACTTTCAACAATAATCCAAGCTGAGAAAAGGGCCAAACCTATGGGCAAAAAGGAGGTATTGTTTTTCAAACAAGAATAATGGTATATACAAGTTTAAATGTATTAAGTTTGTGCAAATATTTCATAAAAAAAAAATTAGATTTCATTATGAAAAAATGTAAAAAAATTAACTATTTCTTGATGTCATCCACTTTTTTATAAAAGACTTACACAGGACCGGATAATGGGCCTTTGGAAAACAATAGGGCTAAAATTAGACCAACTTGGGTTGTAATGTGCCAACTATGGGCCAGAACTAAGCCTTTGAAAACAATTGGCCCAAGATAGATGGGTTCTGAAACCGAAAGCTTGCAGTCCCGCTTGTTGAGTACTGAATCCATGACTAAATAAAGACTATTTTCCACTTCCAAATTTCTAGAATTGACTATGCTTGGTTGATGTCAGGTAGAAGAAAACCGATAATACAATATAATATATATATATATAATTTACGTTTTAGAGGTGCTTAAAACTTGTTCTAACTCACCCATCCAAAACTTGTTGAATATAATCTAGGCTTGTTTCATCATTTTAGGTAATTTATTTGGGATGGTTCCCATTTTCAAAAGCCATTCACTTGGAAGATTTAGACACACAAAGTTTAGGTGATGGTTAGGGATATGACCAAGAGGGGTATGGTTTTGGAGGTGATTTTGACAAAACGATATGAAAGGAATGTTGTGCTGTGGATGGTGATGATGGATTATTGTCTAATTCAAGAGGATTAGGTTGATGGGGCTCATAAAGGTGTGGAAGGGCATATATGGTTGTGATTGGTTTATGTGTTTGGGATTGTAATGTGGGTGTGTGTAACCATGGGAAGGAGTAAACCCAACATATATGACCAAGAGGGTATGGTTTTGGGAGGTGATTTTGACAAAATGATTAAAGGAATGTTGTGCTGTGGATGGTGATGATGGATTATTGTTTAATTCAAGAGGATTGGGTTGATTGGGCTCATAAAGGTGGTGGAAGGGCATAAATGGTTGTGATTGGTTTATGTGTAGGAGCCTTTGGTGTCGTTTGCATAGTTAATTAAGATAAAAATTGAAAGTTGAATAAAATAGTATTAGAATATTATTTTTTTAATAATATTATTATTTTGATATTTGAAAAAGTCAAATTATTTCTTATATTTTGTTGTGAAAACTTAAAAAAATTATAATGATGAGATGAGATGAAATACTTTCTCAATCTAAGTTTAATTTTTATTCAATTTTAGAATGCCAACCCCCCAAGGTTGTTAGTTGTTCCACAGTTGCCAAAAATTCAGCAAAGCATTAGCCAAAATTAAATATCAAATAATAACTATCAATATATGTCTTCCATATCAATATATTAAGATTAGGGTATTATAACTAGCATCATAGCATCTGAATGTTGACAACAAATAAATCTTTTAATTGAAATATACTGTTTAAAATTCATATGGTAAAAACTATTTTATCGGCAAAACATTTTACAAAAATAAATTTACAAATTTGCGTAGTTTGATGTGGTATGTTAAATTATAAAATATTTTTATTATAAAGTAGATACATCGTACCATATAAAGTCACATCAATATATAAAGATTTCTTTCTATTTTATAGAGAGAGTGAGGATGCACTAGACAAAAGCTGTTAAAATAGATAGAGACAACGTTAACATAGAAACGGATAAAGATTGGAAAGTGTAAAGAAGAAAGAAGCGGAAAGCGTGATGGTAGATCGCAGATGAACGTAAGGGTGTCAAATTGTGTTAACAGGTCATGTTTGTGTCGTATCAAGACATGTATATTATACTATTTAGGTCAACCCTAACCCGACTCATTAAGCTTATTGTGTCAAAATTTCAAATCCTAACACGACTCGTTAACATAATGGGTCGGGTCGAGTCTGTCCGTTATGACCTGTTTATGTAAATCAATTGAACAGACTCGAAATTAACTAGTTTAACCTCGTTAAGTTTAGTATATTTTATATAAATGTTAAAATCACAACATTTAGAAAAAAATATAAAACTAATTACAAGTCCAAAATTACAATCCAAACAATAAAAATATAGAAATTAAAATCCCAACAATTTTATTTTTAGGTATAAAGGTATAGTTATAACTTTAACTTTCTTAACGGGTCAAAACGGGTTGACCCGTTATCAACCCGTTAAGCAATTGTGTCTTAACGAGTCAACCCATTTTGAACCGAACCCGTTAAAGCTAAACCCTAACCCGCTTTTATTGTGTCGTGTTCGTGTTGGGTAAACAGGTCGTATCACATAATGCCACCTCTAGATGAACAGTATGGGATGGGCGCACCTGAGCACTGGCTACCACTCACGTGCTCTACGTGCTAAAAAAAGGCAAAACGAATGGACGGACCTAATTCCGCACTTTTCTCTCTCTCAGTGTATGCATTCAGGTGAAGTGGGGTATTAACAGTAGAGTCGTGCTAGAGCCACTGCTGGTTCTAATCCCCCACTTTTTTTATATGTTTTTTTTCAATTATTTTTTACATAGATTTTTTTAATGCTTTTTAATATTTAAAAAAAATAAAATGAATTTAGAACATTATTAAAAACACTTCTTGGCAGTATTGTCACATCAGTTATCACATGCGTGCTTCTTCTCCTTTCTCACGAACTTACTTTTTCCTAATTTTTGTATTGAGATTTTAACGTTTTTTATTAATTAATATCATAAATTTTATTTTTTATGATATTGATACATTAATTCTTTTTTTAAATGCTAATATTGATACATGAATTCGAAAAAGGAAATGAATTGTAGAGTATTAGAGTGCACAAGTCTTGTATATTATTTTTGAAAAAAATAGATAAACACATAAAAAAAAATATTTTTTAATGGTGGATTGTGTTACATATTTTAACATGAAACAAGAAATATTAAGATTTTCTATTTTTTCAAGATCTACAATATTAAATAATAACATTTAGAAAACTTATCTCTTTTCAGTGTAATTTGATAGAGAATCTAACGTGCCTATGATGATCGCCCTAACAATTTTATTTTCGAGTGTCTCCCGATAGCTAGATATATAATTATATTGTAGGTGAGAACTTTTAATCATCTCAATGTTTCAATAGACTTCTAGTAATCACGAAATCATCCCACTATAACTCATTCATTAAATGATATAATTTGAAT
This sequence comes from Pterocarya stenoptera, assembly GCA_003123785.1. NCBI lineage: Eukaryota > Viridiplantae > Streptophyta > Magnoliopsida > Fagales > Juglandaceae > Pterocarya > Pterocarya stenoptera. Next base: position 120,482 of record QEOT01003954.1, read on the forward strand.
TAGTATAAACCCATAGATATATGGGCATGTAGGACATTAAATTTTAATAAAATTCTTATTGGCTTTTTTTAAAATAGTGTGCAAATCCTGTATATTTTAAGATATGTTTTTTTTTTTTTTATGGGATTTTAAGATATGTTAGTCTCTAAATGAAATACTAACAAAAGAATTACCTCGTGGTATGTCTCAGTTTTCAATTAGCCGACAATTACTTTCAACCTTTTTAGGAATGATACATCAGAGATGATATTTGTAATTGTAGAGTGCGTAAGCACCATGTAATTTTAAAAAAAAAATAAATAAATATATGATTTATATAAAAAAAATTAATTTTTTAATAATAGACCTTACTCTTTTTCAAAACGATTGCTCGGTACTTATACATTCTACGACTGTATATAACATTACTCTATTATGTATACTTTAACTTTTTAATATTTATAGAATTAATCTTAAATCTTAGCAAACTCGTAATTAAAGCCAGTTTGGATAGTGAAAAAGTTTCATCTCATCTCATCATTATAATTTTTTTAAATTATCACATAAAATGTAATAAATAATTTAATTTTTTTAAAATTTAAAATAATAATAATATTAAAAAATAATATCATAATAATATTTTATTTAATTTTATATTTTCATTTAAAATCATATCATCTCATCTCATTATCTAGATCTCATTATTTTTTAGTTAATTTTAAAAAAAAAATTAAGATTTTTCGGTACATCTTCTAATTTTTATTATTTTTATGGTGGGGGACACAAACTAATGAGTTGGCTACGTGGTTCGTGAGTTGAGGAACGAGGATGACAATAAATAATCAAGAAAAACACTATTATGTTCGCTCCATTTGACATCGCTGGTCAAAAAAGATTTCATAGTAGCCGGACCCAAGAATCAAACGTGCTTTCAAGCGAGTGAAATGAGAGACAGAGAATGTGGGTTTTGTTGAACTTTTTGGTCATTTCAGTTAGCGCCGTTTGGATTCGAAGATATCGGCTTAGAACAGCTAAACTCATCCCATACGATAATAGTATTGCTATGCATAAGCCTACATATTATATATTAATATATTTTTTATTTTTTTTAAATTTTTTTATTTATATTTTTTTATTCATCATCCATATAATACACATTTAATAAGAGAAATAAATAAAAAAAATAAAAAAAAAATTATGACATATAATATATAGACTGATACAAAAATTAATTCAGAAAAACTCTTCACCAATTCCAACGGTGTATTTGAATCTAGTGAGGTGTTCTCAACTGTGCTGTCATATAGGACAAACTATTGCTTTTACTTTTTCAAGTGACTGTGATGTAATGAATGGTCTAAACTCTGTTGTCCGAAGGCCTCACCCACCCCTTCACTCAGCCCCTTCACACAGGTGTAAAATAAAAAATTATTTTAAACATAATAATCAAAATTATCATTTAACGATTTTGGAAACAATTTAAAAATTATTTTTAAAACAATTTTTATTTGATATTTTACAAAAAACTTTCGTTAGAAAAAAATATTGTAATCCGGAAAATATTATTATGAAATATTTCATAAAAAATAAAAAATTGAGTAGGTAATTTATAAATTATTATTATTTAAGAAATAAATATATTTATAAATAAAACAAATTTATTAAAAATACTATACAATAATTTGTAGGATCCACATCTATCTTATCTTCAAAACGTTAAAACCATCTCAACTCGCTTCTAATCCAAATACACAATATTTTCAAAAATCATCTTATCTTAACAATTTCACTTCTATTCACAACCTCCTCTCACTCTACACTCCACATTTTTTTTTAATTTTAATTTTTTTTTCTTTTATCAAATATTTATTATAGGAATAATGAATAGAAAATTGAAATAATTTAAAAAGAATAAACTCATAAAAAAATTTTAGAATAAATCTTTACAACCTCCTCACACTCCACAATCCACATTTTTTTTAAATTTTTATTATTGTTTTATTTTATCAAATATTTATTATATGAATAATGAATAGAAAATTTGAAATAATTTAAAAGGAATAAACTCAAAAAAAAACTTTAAAAAAATATTAAAAATTTAAAAATTTAAAAAAATGTGGAGTGTGAAGTGTGGTGGAGGTTATGTAGCAAAAATCTTTTTCTTTTTGCCATCACGTGATGCGGTGCGCATTATGTGGAGAGATTGGCGTGTTTACATTTTGGATCAATAAAATTGTTTTTTAAATATTTTTCGATATTTTCAATTTTTTTTTCCAAACATCACTTACATACAAAATATTTTTTAGTTTTTAAATTTTTTTTATCTAATTATTATCTAATCATTATAATTTTTTCAAACTCTTCAACAAAACACAAAAAATAAGAAAAATTCTACTTAGTAGCTCTACACCACACACCTGCTTAAAGAAAAGAATAAAAATAAAAACAAGTGTAGTGTAGGACTACTGAGTGGAAGAACTCAAAAAGTAATACTACTTTTTTTAATTTCAAAGAAATTATAATAAAATATATATTCAAACAATTTTTTTAACTTTATAATATTTTTATTCAACTTTTTTTTTCTTTTATTTCTCAAAATTTAATAAAATATCTTAACTCAAACAATTTCATTACTGTTCATAGATATACTGAGATATTCTAAATATCTAATCGCACCCTTAATTACAAAAACATAATAACTAGTCAATAGAGTAATGTCCAAACAACTTTATCCAAACTTTTAAGTACAATCCATCAAAAAAAAACTTGTAAGTACAAGAAAAAAGGATGGGCAATGCTACAGCCATTGTTCATTCTTTCCCTCTTTACTTCCCGCTTAACGTGGTATGCTTTTTTTTTTCCACGTCGTCTTCCTCATTTCATTTCATCTTCATCAATTCATTTTGTTTTCCCGAATCCCCATTCCATTTCATCTCTCTGCATTTTTTTTTACTTTCGCTTCCCCTTTTTTCCCTTCCCAATTTGTTTTCCCCCTCCAATCCATTTCATTTCGCCTTCCCTCCAACCCATTACAGATTCGCTCCCTTTGATTTCATCTTTCTACAATTTTTTTTTTTCTTTCGGCATTTCATCTCTCTACACTTCAAAGCCCCTATGCATTTCATCTCTCTGCAGACCATGCATCTCCTATCCAAACCCCCAACACTGGCACATATTTGCAAGATTCAAAACATAAATCCTTGTTTCTTGCCATCTATAAAAACGAAAATGAAATGAGTTGGAGGGGGAAGAAAAAAAAAAGTGTAGAAATACTCATTACTCCCCATAAAAGACCTGACAGGAGGAGTGAGGTGATTCCTTATAAAGCCCAGGATGAGTTTGTTCCTAAGCTATGTGGGACTTCCCAATACGCCCCCTCACGTGTGGGCCCGTATTTCCGGTACCATCATCGTGGGTAGGTCGCAGGAGTCCATCATCGGTCATAGGTTAGCCTGCTCTGATACCATGTAGCCTCACTCATCCTATCAGGCCTTTTATGAGGAGAAATAGGTGTTTCTACAAAAAGGAAGCAAAAATGGAAAGAAAAAAAAAAGGAAGATGAAATGGAGGGGGAAGACAAAATATGTAAATGCGGTTTCAAACCCATTTCATGTGCCAGATTAAAAGATAACCTCTAGAACTTTTGCAGAAATGGTCAGCACCATTGTCAAATCATTTGGGTTGAGTTCAACAACATGAACGGTTGCCGCCCAATATAGAAGCTAAACCTTCATGAATCTTTCTTTGTGAAACTTGTTGAATATGCTTTTTTTTCCTTTTGTGGTGCACTGCTTTTGTTTCACCTAGAAATTGGACTGAGGTAAGCTCATCCATATGAACCTCAAGAAATTATTTAGAGATTAAAACATTTACCTTTCAATAGAACTTTCAGTTCAAGTCATAATGGAACCTTGAAAATACAAACATGTGATCTTGTTATTTCTTGTCACAGGAAGGGGAAAAAAAAAAAAGGACGAAATGGATTCTGGAAAAGACGAAATGGAGAGGAAGGGAAAAAGAAATTACGTGGGATGTCCACCTTAAGCGGGAAGCAATAGCCGGAAGTTGGAACGGCAGCTATACCATTTTCCAAAAAAAGGAAATATCAACGTACGTACATGACGTACCCAACAGTATCGCAAATTTAAAATCACTCGGAAAGGCCTTTCCGTGGAACAGATAAAACAAATAAAACATGTCTATTCGTGCATGACGACGCACGGAATCTACGTAAAAAAAAGCAGCGCACAACACAGGCATTTCCCAGAGAGAGGACTTAAGAAGAATCATCGTCCTCCGGAGCAGGCATATTCAGATCGAATCTAGGAGATTTTGGGCCTTTCTCTTGGGGCTGGTTCAGATCGATTCCCAGGCCTCTCGCTGGAGAAGAAGTGGAATCCTTGGCAGCCGAGCTGGGCGCAGGCTCATCACACTTAGTTCCATCCACGCCACCTACACGGATCACTGCAGGAGTCATTCTCGACATCATGCCCTGAGCCACATTGAGAAGATCAGTCGAAGAGATTTCTTCTTGAGCCCGAGGGCCTATGCGGCCAGTGCCAGTTCCAGTTCCTGCTTCTACTTCTAGGTCTGGTGATCCTAAAGGGTCCCAGCTTCCAGTCGGGGGAGGAAACACCCCACGCCATGGACGCTCAGGATGGGACTTCATATGCCCACACAAAGCCTTCAACGAGTTGAAGTGCTTGCCACAGACGACGCAATCGGGGTCGCGCGATGGTGGATCCAGCTTCCTCTTAGGTTTTTGCGTGCCCATGCTCGATGAGCTCTGTTCCTCGTTTCGGCCTCTCTGCTTCCGATTAGGACCCTCCAGGGGGCCTCCAACAACATTAACAGCATCAGTACCACCCTCATCCCTAACGTTGTTTCCTCCATTATTACCCCCAGTCTGTTGAGCCCTAGTTGGGGAAATCTTCTGATCAGTTCCTTGCATGGGGGCATCCTCTCCGAGAGCACAAGCATTAGTCTGAGGCGGCGTCTCACGCCTAAGTTGCTGTTGCTCATCGGAGGAGGAGGAGGAGGAATCTCCCTCGGCCATGGATGATTGGAAATGACAAAGTAGTACTTGTGACAGAGACGACAGTCGATATTCTTTGTACTGCATGTGTTTCTCTGGATCACGTTGTCTATAATTACCATATAGAGAGTCATATAATTCTGACACCTCAATCTATCCATACAAGTAATATTCCACCTATTAAATTTGAAGTTATGTTTATTAAGCTGGTAAATTTTTTAGAAGAAGTAATGTTTTATTATGAATTATTATAATTTTTAATTTTTTTTTCTTACATATAAAGATATAAACTAATTCAAGACTCCATCCAAAAGTACTAATTTAATATTTATATTATTTTATATTTTGAGTAGAATCATATGACTTCGATTTGGTATTCTACCCATAAAAGTAGACATTCTACCCTTTAAACTTTAAGTGTTATGTTTATGGAGCGATACTCCTTTTAAAAACAATGTTTCATTATGAACTGTTGTAACTTTTAAGTTTTATTTCTTTTCTTACATATAAAGATATAAACCGATTGAAGTCTCTACTCAAATGCACTATTTCAATATTTATATTGTTTCGTCAAATAAATAACCCTATAAACTGTTTCGAATTTCTACATTATAAAATCCTGGTCTCTCTCTAAATCTCTCTCTCCTCAATTCAAAATAAACTAAACAATTCAAAATTTTCAAATTCTAAAATAAAAATAATATTAAACAAATATATTCTTACAATATTTTATTCAACTTTTAACTTTTATTTCAATTCATCTCATCTCATCTGTAAAAACAAATGAGGTCTTGTGATGGTTAAGGGATAAACCCGTTTTGATTAAAATGAGTTTGATTACAGTAAACGAAAGAAATCAGATACAACAACATGAAATGTATGCATTTTCTTCCTTTTTTAATTAAGTAAAATGAAGTCTACATTTGATGATGGTCGGAAGGTTATTGACGATAGTTTAAGGATGAGACCGGGATTTACAATATTTAGAGATGTAATTCTTTGATTTTAGCATCCCAAGTTTTCAGTAAATAAAGATGATGAACGAGTTCTTAAAAAATGATCTCACATATTCCGGACCTCTAGAAACTATTTTTTATATTCTACCTGTAGATAAATTATTTAGGTCAAAATATGGAGAAGATGATAATAAAAAAGATATTAAATAAAATTTTTATTAAATTTATGCTCTCATTTTTCATCGAGTAATGTTAGATACAATTATAGAATGCGCAATTACCGCATACTCCCTTTACAAAAAAGGGGATTCACTTTTTAAAAAATAACTTTTTTACATGAAACTCAAATTTACTTATTTTCTTTTTTAAAAGAATGTGCCAAACTTACTAACTCTAAGTTGAGATGGTTTATAAATAATAGTAAGATTTGTGAGTTGAGATGAGTTTTGAAAATTTTGTGTGTTTGGATTGGAAGTGAGATGATATCGTTTTAAGTTGTTTGAAAGAAGATAGATGTGGGTCTCACAAATGATTACATAGTATTTATAATAATTTTATTTTATTTATAAATAAGTAATAATAATTTTTAAAATTACATATCCAATTTTTTTTTATAATACAATTCATAAAAATATTTTAAGATGACAATATTTTTATAAAATCAAATTATATAAAAAAAATATTATAAACTCAAAATATTTATATCAAATTTTTATAAAACCTTGAGTTAATAATAAAAAATATTAATATTTTTATTTAACTTTAATTTGATTTTATATCAAATTATTATTTAACGAAATCGGCACTGTAATCATGCAGGGAGCTTTTCTCTTTCATCTGGAGATGAGTTTTCTCTTTTATCTACAAAAGCAAAATCAGATTGGAAGTAAATCGTTAGTGAACCCTTGTTAAAACATTTCCAAAAAGGAAATCATTGGTGATTCGAAGATGACAATTCTACATTTAAGAAAAGGAAATAGAAGATGACATTTCTACATTTCCGAAAAGGAAATAATTGGTGATTAGGAAGTGGGTCACCCTGTAATAATTGGTGTTGGTGTTTAGATTGAAGATGAGGTGATCGATGAAGTGGGTCATCCTGTATTAATTTGTGTTTGAGAAAAGTTATTTTTGGATCTCCAAGTGTACCGCTTAAATGCACTGTTTGATAAAAAAATATTTATTTTTATTTAGTAATTAAAAAAATAATTTTAAATGTATTGGTATGTATATATATTTTTATTTTTTAAAAATATTTAAATCTATTAAAAAAAAATGAAAAAAAAAATGAAAAACAACTAGCAGTCAGCTACTCTGAACTGCAAAATAGCCCGATTCTTTGTGTTTAGATTGAAGATGAAGGGGTCACCTTGTGCTGACTGGACGGGACAAGCATGAACATGAATGCACATTTCAGTTTTTGAACTTTACAATTCCCTCTTTCTCTCTCCTACACAAATACAAGGAGGACACCTCTTTGTTGTACAAAATCCATTTAAAAGCATCCATATTGGCTTAGTCAAATAGAAAAATTAGTTAAAATTTAGATAATTGATGTAAAAAACACTCCACATTAGATTGACTAAATTTAAAATAAGATGGACTTGATATAATGGTTGGCCAAAAATGGAGAACTACTATTGATTCACAAAATATTAAAATACTAATTTCTCACTCTAAGCAAATATTAAAATATTAGTTTCTCACTCTAATAAAAATACTATTTAGTTTGTAATTAAGAAATTTAGATAGAATTTTAGATGAGTTTAATTAAATATTTTTTATTATTAGCATTAAATGACTTTTAAAAATATGATTTTTTAATATTAATTTTATTAGAATATAATTATTATTAATATTAAATTGGTAGAATTATAATGTGATACAAATAAATTAAATAAAAAATTATTAATTTAATAATATTATATTATTATATAAAGAGTGAATGGCTAATCTAATGTGATGATTGAATTTAAATGGAATAGACAAATGTAAAAAAGTGTGATATTGGCTAAATTTTGATGATGCATTTGGCCAAGCCAATGCTAATGCTCTAAGCGCTCGGCCACTCCAACTATTCAGGTCACGTGATTGTGTGCAACAATTTATTTATTCAAAAATAAAAAATTTTATTTGCAATCATTTTTACATATTCTTTATACACTCTACTAATATAATTAATTGCATATTTTTTTAACATAAAATAATTATTTTAACCAATCACGTCAATAAAATGCGTAAAGAATACGTAAAAGTGATTATATGTAACAGAACTTATTGAAAAATGATATGTACAAACTTCAAATAGATAAACCGCATACAAACAAGCTCTTGTAAAAAGGTGGACACCACTTAAAAAAAATGTAAAAAAAAACACTAATTTTATTAGTGGGATCCACTTTTTTACAAATGACTTATATAAGACTTGTTATTTGAGATTTTTACCTAGCATCACTCTTGTTTATTTATGAAAAATGATGCTCTCCAAATATGTTCCTAAAACTACCTTTTAGTGTTTTATTATTTATTATTTTTTACTTTAATATTAAGAAAAAATACATACACAAATTCACTAGTGGTAAATTTTTTAAACATTTAAAAAAAAAACACACTAAAGAGGCACTTTTGGTTTTCTTTTTTTGAAATAAACCTCTTGTATTCAATTTGAATGATCATTGCTTACAAAGTTTGTCTTTCTCAAGACAACTACTTACAAATTCTGGTGCTTGTTCCATCCACACTCTCTCAGAATCTAATTGTAATGCTGCTTTTGCTAAGGTGTGTGCAACTGTGTTTTTCTCTCTATGTACAAAACTCACATGCCACACAGTTTTGTCATGAAGATATTTCTTTATTTCTTGTATAATATTCTCGTAGCAAGAATAGTCTTCGTTTTCATTGTTCATTGCCTTGATAATAACGTGTGCATCACCCTCTAAAATCACTTTGGGGAAACTCAATTCTCTACATAATTATGTTCTCCATAAGGCTAAACTTTCTGCTATAGCTGGTTGGTATACATATCTTCTTTGATCACACACTATTGCCAAAACTTCCCATTTCTCATCTCTGATAACGATTCCAATTCCCATTTTCCTGTTATTTTGATCCACTGTGCTTCACAATTGGCTTTCATAAAGTTCCCCATAGGTTTTTCCCATTGCTGATCCTTCCTCTTTGAGTTTGTTGTACTTTTGGAACTCTTCATCGACTGTTTGGCTGACTGATATTCTTGGAGTCCTTCCTTTACTAATCTAATCACACTAATGGGACTTTTAAACTTTTGGTTAAAAATGAACTCATTCCTTGTCATCGACAAACCGCTCATTGTTGTTGTTGTCTCTTCCATTTATGTATTTATTAATTTTACCCTTAGTTTCTCCCATAGACTAAGAAAGTCATCTTCTGCAATTTTCCATTTCTGTATTGGACTCATTATCACTACCCATACATCATTTGCAGCTGGACACTTATATAATAAGTGCATCACTGACTCATCTTCTTGGAGGCATATGGGACAGAAGGGATTATCCACAATTTTTTTGTTGAATAAGTTCATTCTTGTGCCAAGCAAATCGTTGCATGCTTTCCGTAAGAAGATCTTCACTTTCCCAGGGACATTTAGATCTCAAATGTTCTTCCATCTTCCATCCATCTTCACTACAATAGAAAGCGGTTTTTCCCGCTACCATGTTTGTCCATATTACCCACATTTAATGCCACAAATGTCTGTTTCTGGCATTTTCTTGTAGTGGCAATATCGTCAGAAATAACTGGCCGAACATACTACTATATCTTGCGATCTCAATTTTTGTTCGAAAAAGTACATTTTTTGCCATGACCAAATCCTCACATAAAGTGTACATTTGGCAGGAAAAATGTGGCCCAGCAGTTGGACATTTTGCCAGGAAAAAGTTATTATGGTGACATCTCTCGCCAGAATTGAGTATTTTTTATCCATAATATACAGTCAGAAATGAGTATTTCCTGTGAACTATTTGGGTCGAATATACATATTTCTGAACTTGATTAGTCTATGACTATACTTTCTAGTTACAAGTTACGAACTTGATTTATGAACTACAATTTAGTTAATCTATAAAGATCATGTAGTCATCTAACATGATGACTTCTAGAAAATGCAAGTAAAATAGCAGTGTGCAATTTTAGGGAAATGACATTAAAAAACTGGGAAGTATTAGGGAAAATATCAAAAAACTAGTGGAAGAGATCAAACTCACTGACTTCATGTTTATTAAAGACTTTGTGACGGGAAAGACACCATTGAGCTCACAACAAGATCAATTAAAATCCTAAATGAACATTACTAGCAACTACTACTAACACAATTAATATGCAATTGCAATTTCCTTGACAAGACTACAATCTAACCAAACCTGTATAAGTTTGGTTCCATCAAATTCATTATACATGTATAATGATTTACAAATTCATGACACAAAAAGAAAGTGGTCCCATCAAATTTATCCTACAAAGTACAATATATAGCAGGTGCCCAACCATTATAGCAAACATGGAAGAAAGATTGCTATCTATAGGCTGCTCCCACCCACTAACTAGTATTAAACAAACAAAAGGCATTTATTCAAACACCTGCCTTAAATTCATTTTATTTACGCCTTCATAGATGGATAAATCTGGAAGAAAAACTCTTCAATTTTTATGATAAGAGACAACAATCGGCATATTATTCAAACATATATGGCATAAAATAAGTTGCATATATAATGTCAAAATAAACGAAGGGCTTTTAATTGCAGCTTCCAAAATCAGCACAAAATTCAATCATATTCCCACTTTGATTGCTATACAATCTACTAAAAAGATCTCAACATTCTAGCTATACTTGATGACCTTGAAATTTTTTCTTGCATATCTCCCAGAACTTCCTCTCTTAGGTGTTTAATCATTTTTTTGCTTGCTTATCCTCGAATTATAAACATACTCGATGCTCTAGTGTCCACACATAGAGCACCAACAGAGTTACTTCCAGATTTTACCATCACTTTATGCAAGGGTTCCTCATAATTTAGTAACAAAAACCACAGGAAAACGCACGCCCACATTCCAGCCACTAATTGTATATACCTTCAACAAAATTGGCAATCGAAGGAAAAGACCAAAGAACATTATCACTTTGAGAAGAAGCCATCTCAGTCAAGCCACAAATCAAATCATTTACCTCCGTTGGAGTCAAGAAACCTTCCTCAGCACCATTTTCCAGCTTACCTGTAATGCGAAAGACATTCAATAAGTGTTAGTTCCGTAATGAAAACAACCGTTAAGGAAAAAATGAAGAAGAAACCACCAAATTCTCATACTAGATTCAGAGAAAACAGGTCTAACGATCACAAGCTAGTAAGTGGGGACTATTGGAAGGAGCAGTAACAAGACCTCGCAACTTACCCTAAGCTAAAACCCGCAATATGCAAAATTACAGAGAAAAATCGAAGTTCGTAAAATAAAAACCATGGGAGAACCGCTAATACACTATTTTCTTTTGGCTAAATTAATATACTATTTTTTAATAAAATGTAAAAGGAAATCAAGGGAGAGAAAATCTCAGAAACTGAAAATAAAAGACCATAGATGACATGTCTGAAGAGAGAGACGTGAGGTTGTGGTGGGGGCAGAGGCTCACAATTGGTGGCAAGGAGAGAGAGAGGCGAGGTCGCCTGGGGGGGAGAGGCTCGCAGTCGATGGGAAGGAGAGAGAGGTGAGCTCGCCCAAGGGGGAAAGGCTTGCGGTTGGTGGCAAGGGGAGAGAACATAGAGAGAAAAATGGATACCTGGTGCGCGCGGGGGAGAAAATGAAAAAGAAGGGGGAGTTTTAAATTTTACCTTTTGCGGCGAAAATTTGTACATTTTGCGGCAATTTTGATGCTAGTGGCGACTACTAGTTCTCCGACTGCATAATGTCATCTTAAAAGAGATTTTGCGGCGACTATAGTCCCACAAATACTATGGTTATGTTTTCTACGGCAAGTTGTAACATGTGACAAATATAATAGCTAAATATTTCAGTCCAACTTTTTTCTGACGATGTGAATTTGGTAACAAAAAATACTTATTTGCGACCACATAAAACTCACTTGAAAAAATTCCATCCCAAAAACCACTATTACTAGAACTATTTGCAGCGATATCATTTTCGCCCAAAAAAAAAAAAAGAATTGGCAACACTTTCTTATTAGTCAGAATTGAATTATAAAAATTGATTTTTTGAGACGAAATTTCTTTCGCTTCAAAAAAATTCGTCGCAAAAGATCACTATTTGCTACCGAATAAAACTTGCAGGAAAAAATTTTGTCCCAAAAAAATATTATTTGCAAACATTTTATAATCAGCTTAATTTTGTGGGAAAAGTAAAAAAAATATTATGTGCAACTTTTTCTTATGATCTTACTTGGTGGGAAAAGCCTTTAATTTTCATAGATTGTAACTTATGACAAATAGCAAATGATCTAATATAATTATTTTTGGCGAGATTTTTATGATGACATGAATTTGGTAGCAAATTGTAATTATTTTCAGCCAAATTGTTTTTGCAGGAATTGTATATTTTTTGTCACCAACTAATTCCGTCATTAATAAATCCATATGTCGTCGTAAAAAAATATTATCTACAAACTTTTTCTGATGAGCTTTATTTAGTCGGAAAAAATCTTTAATTGTCACAGATTGTAAATCGTGACAAATAAAATTGTCCAATATAGTGATTTGCCGCGAGAATTTTCCGACGACGTGATTTTAATGGCAAAATGTAATTATTTGCTACTAAATAGTATTCACGGGAAAAGTTTCTATCCCAAAAGCCACTATTTGTTGTAGTGCTTACACTCATATGATGATTCTCCCTGAATTGCTTTTTCCTCTCAATCTCCACATAATAAGCACTTTTGACTGTGAATTAACCCGTCTCTGATGGACCCCAGATCAATTTATCTTCTGCACTCTAGTTACTTGAAGGAATACTACAAATCTACTCTACCTCATCCTGTTTAAATATACATTATATCAAATTTTCATTCCATTCATCTTTCTACTGGATGATTAGCTCCTTCACTTTTGTATCTTCATTCAGAATCGATATTGGAGATGGTACTTTAAAGGAGACTGGTGCGAATAACCATTTGTGACTCCAAATTTTGATCTTGTTGCCATTAGCCACCCTCTATCTCAAGCCTTCTTTGAACAAACCCAAAACTCCCCACACACTCCTCCAAATAAGAGATGGTTTATCACCTAGTTTAGTGTCCAGCAGGGATGTTCTTTCAAAATAATTCTCTTTGAAAATCACTGCCACTAAGCTATTAGGATTCTTGATAAATCTCTAACCTTGCTTAGCAAGCAAAGCAGAATTGAAACTCTTTAAGTCCCTGAATCCTGATCCTCCATTCCCTTTCTGCTTTCCCATCTTTTTTCAGCTCCTCCACTGCACACTGCTATTCTTCTATTGATTTCTCCACCAAAACTTTGCACACATCACATTAAGCTCCCGACACAATTTTTTTGGGATCTTGAATACACTCATAGTATAAGTGGGTATTGCCTGAAGCACAACATTTATCATGGTTTCCTTACCTACAACAGACAGATATGTGTTCTTTCAATTATTAAATCTTTGCCAAACCCTCTACTTAATGCCTCTGGAGGTATTATATTTCGATTTGCCTATCATGGTTGGTATTCCAAGGTATTTCTCAAAGCTATCACTCATTGTTGTCCCCTGCTGCTAGTATCTCCCTTTTATCTTCAATACTAGTATTAGAACTAAAAAAGATGGTTGTCTTTTCTTTGTTCAAAAATTGTCCTGAAACTTTCTCATATCTAAGGAGCATCTTTTGTATCTTTTACAATTCATCAAATCTAGCCCTGCCAAATAGCATGCAATCATCCGTAAATAGTAGAAGGTTTATTCTAGTTCCTTTCCTTACTACTGCTACCCCTCTTGTGTCCCTCTTGGAGTTAGAATTATTAAGCAGAGAGCTTAGTCCTTTTACGCAGAGAATAAACAAGTATGGAGACAAGGGATCTCCCTATCTTAAACCCTCTGAAGGAAATATTTTCTTGCCTGGCTTACCATTGATCATCACAGAATAGGTAACAGACGATAGACATAACATGATCATTTCTACCCACTTATTACAAAAATCCATCTTTCTCATTATTTTCTCCAAGAAGGGTCACTCTATTCTATCATAGGCTTTTGAAATATCTAGTTTAATGACCATACTTCCCAAAATTCCTTTCTTTCTAACCTTCATTGAGTGCATAACTTCATAGGCCACCATAATATTGTCAATTATCAATCTTCCTGGGATGAAATCACTTTGATTGGGAGATGTGATTTTGTCAACACTTTTTTGAGTCTATTAGCCAACACCTTTGACATAATTTTGTACAAAACATTACAAAAACTAATTGGCCTATAATCACTTGTATATTTGGGACACTTAGTTTTAGGAATAAGCATAATATGAGTAACGTTCACTGATGGATTTAATACATTGCCATTCAAACAAGAAAGTACAACGATGCTCACCACGTCTCCAATTATGCTCCAATGATTTTGAAAGAAGCAAGCTCCAAATCCATTAGGTCCAGGTGACTTGAGTGGATCCATCTGGTTTATAGCTTCTTCTACCTCCCTTTCTGGTGTAAGTCTTTGACAAATTCTTACCTCCAGGTTCTTAAGATATTCCTCAATCTCATCTACACTTGGCTGAGAAGAAGTGAATAACTTTTCAAAGTAGGACTTAAAAGCTCCTTCAATCTCCTCTAGCCTCGAGAAACTTCTATTTTGATCATCTACTATTTGCTTTATTAGATTATTCTTTCCCCTCTAGTTAGCACATGTATGGAAAACTTTGGTATTTCTATCTCAATGCTAATACTAATTTCTCTTGGTCCTTTGTCTCCATTTCATGTCTTCCTTATCAAGCATTACACCAATCTCATTTTGAATCTTTTTTTAAATTACCCACGTACCCCAATATTTAATCTCAAGCTTCACCACACAATCAATCAAATTGATTAGTCGTTCGTTACATAATAATTTGATAAATAATCAAATACATAAAGTAATAATAGTGCTTAAGACTGATAATTTGTCTCCATTATCAAGAAACTTCCTATGTTTTTGCCACATAAAATAATGCTACTCACCATCCTCTCATCATCTCATGATGTGATATTAGATGATTAAAAGCTATTTATTATATTTCACTTATGAACCTATCATTTAATATTACATCATGGGATGATGAAAGACCAATGAAAAAATAGATGATGAGTAGATTTTTTCTTTAAGAGAGTGGAAGTATTATGATGATGATGATATGGTATAACTTAATTATGAATTGAGTGCCATGTTCTCCAGAATTTATCTACGTATGGAGTTTATGGACACCGCTATGTACATGAATGCTTGTCATCTTCTCATCCCTATATGTACACCAAATCATGGTTTTAATTTTGTTATTTTCTTATCTAACCAGACCTTACTTTAACGTTTTACAGAAAAACATAAGAGGCATGATTTTTGTTTCTTGTTTTTCAAATGATGAAACTCAAATATGCAATGATAGGGATTATTGTCTATACTAATCATTGTAACATCGATACCTTTAATCAGCTTACACAATTCGATGTATTGAGCTGCCTTGAAATTATCTCATGAAGTTCTTCCTCTAAGACGTACTTTCATATTCGAGATTTTACTCAATATTGTATTTTGAAAAGAAAAAAGTGTTGGGGTGGAGACTGGTTTTTGGAGCTGAAAATTAAGAAACAGAGAGTTAGCTTGATGTGAGCTGGAACGAAGCTCAACCCGTAAGTTCGCTCGATGTACACTCGACAGTGAGCTTAAGAGAAGCTCAACTTGTGAGTTCACTTGAATCTCGCGCGATAGTGGGCTTGAGCGAGACACAAATCCTAATGTTTGCTCGAGCCACACTCAAGCCAATATTATTGGTTGATCACTCGATGTGCACTCGAAATGCCGCTTAAGCGAAGAACACAGTTTTTGCCAAATTAGGGTGTCCAGCGCCGTTTGCTATAAAGATGTTATATTTGACTTGTTTTGTACGATTTTCAACATATTTCGAGAGAGAACAATTGTCAAGTAAATGTATATTGTGTGAGAGAGTAAAAAGCTTTAAAGAGTGTGAGTTGAGATTGAGTGATTGTAATCTCCTCTGGTTAATAAGATTTATGCAACTCTAAGGACGTAGGCAATTTTCCAAACCATGGATATTATATGTCGTGTGCTTGATCGTGTTTACTTTTACTTTTGTTTGCCAATGTTGGTGCATGTGTTTTACCCAAAAACTAGTATCAAGAGCCAAGGTCGGATCTGAAGGAGAATGATGGCTGAAGATAAAGTGAAAGCACCCAGGATCGAGAAGTTTGATGACACTGATTTTGGGTACTAGAAGATAGAGATCGAGGATTATCTCTATGGGAAGAGGCTCTACCTTCCACTGTTGGGAAAGAAGCCAAAGAGCATGGATGATGCTAAGTGGACCCTGTTAGATCAACAGATTTTAGGGATTATTCAGCTGACCTTTTCCAGTACAGTGGCCTATAATGTCAGTAAGGAGAGAACCACGATGGATCTTATGGCAACTTTGTCAGGTATGTATGAAACGTCGACGGGGAATAACAAAGTGGACTTGATGAAGAATTTTTTTCAATCTGAAGATGTCAGAAGGTATGTATGTGGCTCAACACTTGAATGAATTCAATATGATCACAAATCAACTGTCTTCTGTAGAAATTGGGTTTGATGATGAGATCAGAGCATTGATTCTGTTGACATCGCTGCCAAGCAGTACGTGACATGATCCTTGCTGCAGAGGTACGTAGAAAATACTTGGGTGAGTTCTCGAGTTCAGGATCGGCCCTAAATATTGACAATTGGGACAGAGGACATGGCAAGTCAAGCTCCAAGAGTAGGAGGAAGAGCAAGAAGAGATCTGAGCAACAGAACACGTGCTGGAGTTGTGGCAAGTCAGGCACATTTAAAAAAATTGCAAGAATCAAGAAAGTGTTGAGAATGATGTGGTAAACATAGTGGCAGAAAAAAATCCTGATGCCTTACTTCTTGAAGTGCACAGTCTGATTAATGATTGGGTGTTGGATTCAGGGGTTTCGTTCCATAGCACCTTACATTGAGAAATCATGCAAAATTATGTTTTTGGTAATTTTGGAAAGATGTATGAAGTTGATGGAGATGCATTTGATGTAGTGGGAGTGGGTGATGTGCACATCACACTTTCAAACAGGGGCATGTGGACTTTACAGCAAGTCAAACTAATTCCAGATTTGAAGAAAAACCTGATCTTTGTGGGACAGCTTGATGATAGCGGTTATGCAGTAGCGTTCTCTGGAGGAACTTGAAAAATCACTAAGGGTGCACTGGTCTTATCTCATGGTAAAAGATATAACTCTTTGTAATTAACATCAGGGTCCAATGATTTGTAGTGAAATACAAGAGTGCAAAAAAGCGAGCTTGATTGAGCGAAACATGTGAGGAAACCAAATGGAATCAGCTTTGTTATTCCTTATGAAAGCTTGAGAAAGTTGGCTGAGGTTGCCAAGATTGGTTCGAGACTGGATACACTTAGTACAGTGGGAATTGTGAGTTGCCTAATAGAAGTGTTGATTAATGGCGATATACGTGGGAGACTGAAGTTGGGCTTAACTTCAGTGCATCTTTTGGCTTGAAGACGGGAGCTGTGAGTTGCAGAGATGATAGGGCTTGACTGGAAACAATGGCTGACATGTGAAAACCTAGTCTCCAAGTGGGAGATTATTGTGGTGGAGATTGGTTTTTGGAGCTGAAAATCGATAAACATAGAGTTTACTTGCTGTGCACTCAAGCGAAACTCAACCCGTGAGTTCGCTCGAGTTTCGCGTGACAGTGAGCTCAAGCGAGACACAAACCCTAGTGTTCGCTCAAGTCTCGCTCGAGCCAATGTTGATTGGTTGTTCGCTCGATGTGCGCTCGACATACTGCTTGAACGAAGAACGCAGTTTTTTCCAGATTAGGGTTTCCAACACCGTTTGCTATAATTATGTTATATTTGACTTGTTTTGTATGACTTTTAGCATATTTTGATATATAACAATTATTAAGTGAGTGCATATTGTGTGAGAGAGAAAAAAGTCCTAGAGAGTGTGAGTTGAGATTAAGTGATTGTAATCTCCTCTGGTTAGTAAGATTTCTGCAGCCCTGTGGACATAGGCAATTTGCCGAACTGCGTATATTGTGTGTCGTGTGCTTAATTGTTCTTACTTTTACTTTTGTTTGCCATCGTTGATGTGTATGTTTTGCACAACAAAAAGTCCCAATGCCTGCTATTTTTGTATATAAAACTAAAATAAATATTTTTTCTAATTAGCAATCTAGCATTAGAAAAAGTCAATTCAACTAAAAATAATTTATACAGTCATAGAATTTGCAAGTCTCATGCATTATTGGAAAAAAGTAAAAAAAATATGGGATTCATGTAAAAAAGGAAACTAATATTTTCCTGGTAGACCTCAATTTTTTTAAAAGAGAAATAATATTTTCAGTCCTAAGGTGTGGGTGCAAGTCCCACGTACTACATTTGAAAAAAGTATGTAAATCTAGAATTCATATGAAAAAAATATTTTTTAATGATGAACTACACTTTTTTCCAAAGCGAGTGCAAGCTTACATACTCTATAACTGAATGTAAAATTACTCTTTTTTAAAGAAGTGTGCAAGACATACATATTCTACGACCGGATATAACATGAACAACAAAAATTTACATAGAGAGAGAGAGAGAGACTCTAGTCTGGAGGGGCACATGGAGAAGGCCTCAATGCTGCAAGATAGATAATGAATGATGAAAGATCGAAGTTAAGAGGTCCCATGCAGTTCTTGCGGCACAATCTGCAAAAGATAGAAGAGCCACAACACGTGACTCCTTTCTGTCTTTCATGATCCCATCATCCTCCAAACCAATTGTAACGGTCACCACTATGGTAGGGATATGAGCCCTAATAATCATCTCCAAGGCCCTTTTCTATACTCACCATCGCTGATCTCTTGTGTTGTTAATTTTAAATAATCTTTGTTACTCATCATCTTTACACATTGTATACCACACTTTTTATTTATTTATTAATTTTTAAATTCTTTTAGTTTTATTTTTTTTCAAACTAATTAAATTATTCTACTTATCATCTATATACCATACTTTTGATTAAAAAAAATAAAAAGAAAAAGAAAAAAAGAGTTGTGTGTGGAATGATGAATAGATTTTTTCATCTTAAAATTATAGATTTTTTAAATTTTAGTTTGACTATTATTTTAGATTACTGCCAGATACAGTCGTCAAGTATATAAGTACCGTGCAATCTTTTTGAAAAAGATTGAGGTTTACTGTTAAAAAATTAATTTTTTCATATGGGTCTCATATTTACTAACTTTTTCCAAAAGAATTGGACTACTCTTGCACACTTCATGACTGCAAATATTATTTCTCTTTATTTTGATTTGTTCTTTTGAAATATTTTAAAATTGTTATTTTATTAAGAATTATAAATAAAGTGCGATTTGAGTTGTAAGCTTGTTACTACTTCATCTTATATTTATTTTCATTTGGACGGGAAGGATGAAGTCAACCCTTGTGGGGATTGAATTTATAGAGAATAGGCAAATGTAAAAAAGTGTGATATTGGCTAAATTTTATAAATGCATTTGATCAATCCAATGCTAATGCTCTTACTGGCCCATATGTCAAAGACTCAAAACCCTTCTTTCTCTTGCCTCTCTTTTTTTTTTTTTTTTTATCAATAATTCTATTTTAAGACTTCTATACCACACATTATTCACATGACATAATTTAATTTAAAAGATAAATTTTAAAATTAAATTCTACAAATCAAATTATGTCATGTGAATTTTGTGATGTAGATGTTTTAAAATATCATTCTCATATTATCATGTAACAAATTATCAAAAAAATTATTTAGAGAAGTGATAGATAAACAACTAATTTTAAAAAATATAGATCTTATTATATAATTGTTTAAAGATTATTAATAGTTGAATGTTTATGATTTTTAAATTATTTATAATCTTTTTATATCTTTTCTAATATTTGATTATATAATACTTTATTTTTATTTTTATTTATTCTTTATTGCAATCTCATTAATTACTTAAAAGTGATAAATTTAAAATAAAAAAATAAAAAATATATATTATTACTCTACCACCCATAAAACAATGTTTCACTCCAAATTCACGTGACTAGATATCTGCTGTTCAGAATCTTTCCTCTCGTGGTTTCGTTATCCACACAAATGACAAAGTCGGCAGAGAAATTTTGTCGTGGGATCGCTGAAACATTAACTAAATAAATAAATAAATAAATAATCGGGATTGCTGAACAATCAACCACGTAGAAAACATCAAACATCGAGTTACGTGATCCCATAATGTTTCTGTGTTTGTACAAACTGCCGTTGGAATTCAGAACCGGTTGAACCCGGTGGAAAATCGGTCGGTGTGATAAAAAATATAAAAAATCGATATTAACTGATTCACTGTCGATTTGAACTTGGTTCAAATTGATGAATTAGCTAACTAAAGAAACTGTTTTTTTTTAATATATTTTGTCCTCAAAACGACGTCGTTATATTTAAGTAGAACGACGTCATTTTCAGCTTTTATTGTGTTTAAAACACAATTAAAACGACACATCAAACGGCTTTGTTTAATTTATAATGTATGAAAAAAAAAATGAAGTAGAACGACGCCGTCGTTTCAAAATAACTTCATCTTCTTCCACGTGTCGCCTTCGCAGTTCTCCTCCTCTCTCTCTCTCTCTCTCTCTCTCTCTCTCTCTCTCTCTCTCTCTCCTCTACAACACTCTCTCTCTATACTCTCTCAAACGAACATCGGTCCGAGAATCGATCGTAAACCGCTAGGGAAATGAGGCAATGGTTTCGACTGATGTTTCTCCTTTCCGTCGACCGGTTTCGACCGGTTTTCTCTCCAAAAAGTAAGCTTCGATCGGCGTCGATTTTGTCCAAAAACCGAATCGAAGGGATCGGTTTTCATGTCGAGTACAAACATTGGACCACACTTTATTACGTGAATTATTTTCCTTTATTTATATAAATATATTTTATAAAATTAAATCTATAAATTAAATTGATTTAATGTGATAATAGTTTATAATCTAAGATATTGTATCAAATCAAATCAATTTAAATTTTTTTTATAAGACTTATATTTAGACAAAATTTTGACTTTTCATCTAATAATTATCTAATTATTACAAATTTCTCAAACTTTCAAACAAAACACAAAAAACAATTAAACATTTTTCAAATTCCAAAAAACTTCGTAATCCTAACTTTAATTTTTTTTATTCAATTTTTTCTCTTTCATTTTTTAAAATTTCATAAAAATCTTGACTCAAACAATTTTAATAATATTAACAAATTATCTCATTATCATTCACATATTTCTTATCTCATCTCATCTGTATAAGCAAATGAGGCCTAAATATTTCTCTTTTATTAGTTCAGCTGCTCATCAAACACTATTCTTCTTAGATCGTACGCTAAAGTGGTTCATTCTATTGTTATTATTTCTAATCAAACTAATTAATGTGATGTAGTAAATAAATTATTTAATAAAAAAATATTTAAAAAAATATTATATCAGATAAATAAATAATAATGCTAGCTACAATTTTAGAATGACCCGTGCAATCTATTTGATAAAAAAATGGAGCTTATCATGTTTTTCATATAAGTCCTAGTTGTGTGCGAATTTTTTTCAAAATAGATTGTGCAGAGATGACATATTCTAGGATTATAAAAATTATTTTTTATTAATAATATGAGTCATATTAGATTTTAGCTTTAAATACATAAGTTTCGCTCAAATTTTTTATAAAAATATGAACCTCACAACAAATTTTTATAAAAATATGGACCTCACAACAAAAAATTTTTTTAATTATTTATTATTATTTAATATTTTATTATTACTTTTTTTTACTGTTATTTATTGTATATTTCATTTCGAATAATGATATACACAATATATTATACAATAATATTATAAAATGAAAACATTTTTATAAAATATTATTAATATTATAAAATGTTTTATAAAAATACGTCTCATTTAAAATATAGTTACGTAAAGTATTGTCTAAAAATCATTTTCCATTTCAGAATAATTGACTGCTCAAATCTTACATTTATGAAAACTATTGGACGAGGAACCCGTAAATTTATTGACACGTACCCGTCACAACGCATCTAATTCTAACTCCAAAATATTCGCATTTCCATTGTGCGAACACGTACGAGCATTGAATGATAAATCAGGGACATGAAATTTTATAGCACACAATTATTTTTATTAAATTATTATATACAATTATATTTTTAAATTAAATTTTTTTTATAAAATGATATTATTTTTATTAATTATTTTATTAAAATATTATTTATTTAAAATATGGTTGGTAAAACATTAAAAAAAAGATTGTGTCCCCTGTTGTTATGAAATTTGATAATGGGTTGTGTTGGGTAGGGTGGGGGTTGTAAATGGGATTTTTAGACGATATGATTTATTTCATTTAATTGGGTCATGTCATGCATCCGGACTTCAGTTCTGGTTTATGGTAGCTAGAGCGCTTAATTGTTTGGTTTGGATAGTGGAATAAGATGATAAATAAATAGTAATAAAATATTTAGTAAATAATAATGAAACGAATTTATGCTTTTGAGATTTTGAAAATGGATAATAAAAATATTGAATAAAAATATTATAAAGTTATAATATTGTTATAACTTGATTCGAAACCAAATTCAAGCTGGAACTATTACAACAATCCATGTTTCCTTTCAAACCCAATTGGCTAACATTTTCACTAAAGTATTACCCTCTTACCTTCTACAATTACACCTCTCCAAGATGGGAATAGTTAATCTCTATTCTCCATCTTGCAAGGAATGTTAGAGGATACAGGCTAAGCTACAAGTCGTTTAGACCTCACCATTCCTTATATATAAGCTGTCGTATTTCCTTATTCTTTGGTTTGTTATTTTTCTTTATAGATGTCATTAGCTCATTTGAACTTACAGTTAGTTTGTTAGAATATTCTGCTGTATATATGCTAGCACCTTCTGTGTTCAAAAAAGGGCAATAGAGAAGAATAAACTTCTTCTTCTTCCATCCACTCATCTCTCTCTTTTCCATTGTTTTTCTGCTGCACTTAGCTGCGTCGCAGCATTGTTCATTATCTTTTTACATGCTATCACAAAGCCACTGAGAGATTCTTGATGGAAAATCCCACCTCCCCCAAATCTCTCAACTCCCATTCAGACCTTCACACAAATACCTTATCTCGTTACCTCAATCTCTCTAATCCAGTCAATCATTTTCGCTTGGATCATGGAGATAGCCTTGCCTTTACCCTCGTTTCTTAGCCTCTTACTTCAGACAACTACACACTTGGTCCCGTGCCAGGCGCCATGCCCTTCGTGTGAAAAATAAAATTGGTTTCATCAATGGTTCCCTCTTGCAACCTACTGATTCCATGGACCATTTACTTGATCTATGGGAAAGGTGCAATGACATGGTTGTTTCATGGATACAGAACTCTGTAAGTCCTTCTATTAAATCCAGTGTTGGTTTTGTGGATGATGCTAAGGAAATTTGGCAAGATCTTCAGGATCGTTTTTCTCAACAAAATGGCCCACGAATTTTCCAACTCAAGAAAGCATTAGCTAGCCTTCTTCAGGAGCATGATTCAATAAGTTCATACTATGGTAAGTTGAAGACTCCCTAGGATGACCTCTTTATCTATGACCTCATTCCCGTTTGTAATTGTGGCACCATGAAAACACTTTTGGATCGATACCAGAGAGACTGTGTTCTTCAATTTCTAATGGGCTTACATGACTCATATTCCCCTATTCGAGACCAGATCATGTTGATGGACCCCATTCCCCCTGTCACAAAAGTCTTCTCCCTCATTCAGCAACAAGAAAGGCACCACCAGATAATATCCATGGCATTGAAACCATTAAGAAACCTTTTTCCCCTTCAAGATTTTCCAAAACAAATCCTCCTTCCAAAAAGGAAAGGCCATATTGCAGCCATTGCAAGATCTCTGGCCATTCATTGAAAAACTGCTTCAATCTTGGCAATGCAGGACCCTCAATCTGTTCACACTGTAACTTAACTGGCCATACCATCAACAAATGCTACAAGTTGAATGGTTACCCACCTAGCAGCAAGCTCTAGGTTTTCTTACTAACCAGGCCATTCATTCTAATGCTACTAAATCTGAAATTGTTAGTGATGACATGATTGGTTTGACCAAGTCGCAATACCAGCAGTTTATGTCTTTAATTCAACCATAGGATTCTTCAATTGCAACCAATGTTCTTCACTCTGGCACTCAACCTCAACCCTCTCACTCTCCTGTTCCCTCTTCCAAGATGTCTGGTATATATACATCTCTTTCTACACTCACACATTGTTCCCTACATAATTCTTCTTCCAGTTGGATAATTGACACGGGTGCCACAGACCATATGGTTTGTAGCACTTTTTTTTTTCACTTCAATTACCTCGATTGTTGCTTACTCAGTCAAGCTTCCCAATGGAAGCTTAGCCTCGATAACACATGTTGGTACCATTCATTTGACAAATACTATCATTTTGAGGGATGTTCTTTGTGTCCCTTCATTCTCATTTAATTTAATTTCAGCAACCAAGTTAACCCATTCTCTAACTTGTTGTTTGCTTTTCTTCTCAAATTGTTGTTTCATTTAGGACCTGCATTCTTGGAAAACGATTGGGAATGGTGAGTTAAGACATGGTCTGTACTACCTAGTCTGCACAAACATCTCTCCTTCAACCCTTGCACAATCCCTCTCAGATTATACTCACAACACTCACACAGATCTTATTTCTTCAGCTTCTGCAGTTTCTGCTATTAACTTTGTTGCTCATGCTGATCTATGGCACTGTCGCTTGGGTCATTTGTCTTTTTCTAGATTAAAGTTAGTTTCTGACCCTATTGTAAGCAAGCACACAGATTCTATTAATGAAAAACCTTGCCATATCTGTCCATTAGCAAAATTCCATCGCTTACTATTCCCTGACAGTGTTCATATTTCATCTAGAATAGTTGAACTGATCCATTGTGATTTATGGGGACCTAGTTCCACTATTACACATGATGGTTCTAAATATTTTTTGATAATGGTGGATGACTTCTCTCGTACCACTTGGCTTATCTCTACCAAAGCTGAACCAGAGCATGTATCAATTCTTTCTATACTTTGGTAGAAACATAGTTTGAACTCAAAATTAAAATCCTGAAAAGTGATAATGGTGCTGAGTTTTGCATAACAGATTTTTTTAATGACAAAGGCATTATTCATCACAAAAGCTGTGTGGAAACCCCTCAACAAAATGTCATTGTTGAGAGGAAACACTAGCACTTGCTTAATGTAGGTCGTGCCCTTTGTTTCCAAGCTAATTTACCTTTAGAATATTGGAGTGACTGTCTTTTGACAGCCACATATATCATCAACAGACTTCCAACCCCCCTTTTAAATAATAAGACTCCATATGAGCTTCTATTCAACAAAGAACCTGCTTATGCTCACATGAGAGTATTTGGTTCCCTATATTTTGTAGCCACTCTTTTAAATGGTAGAAAGAAATTTGATCCTAGAGGTCGAATATGTGTTTTTCTTGGTTATCCCTTTGGAATCAAGGGATACAAACTGTTAGACCTTACCAACAACACCATTTTCATTTCAAGGGATGTAATCTTTCATGAGTTCATTTTCCCTTTCCAAAATCCCACACTTCCCTCATCATCTTCCCTTCTAGAATCACCCTTACCAATTTTTTCATCCGCTCCACCTTCTACCTTTGATTTTCAGTCCCTCTATACTGCACATCCCATTCCCTCAGCCATTTCCCTTTATGCCCCTTCTACCTTTAATTTTCAATCCCTCTCTATTGCACCCCCCATTCCCTCAGCCATTTCCCTTTATGCCCCTTCTACCCTCCTTACTGTCAGCATGTCATCTCCTTCACAAACAATTGAATCCCCATCTCATTCTGCTCCTCCTCACATGCCCATTCCCACTCTTCGAAGGTCCACTAGGATTAGAACTACCCCTCAACATTTGAAAGATTTTCACTGTCATCAGAGCTTGCTGACTCTTCCTGAACAATCATTTTCCAAGGATGCTCCTGCTTCAAACGATAAGTCATTTCCTCCAAGTAAATGTTTATCTTATCATAAATTCAGTCCCTCCTTTCAAGCTTTTACTTCTTCTCTTTCTCTTCAATCCGAACCTAATTCTTATAAACAAGCTTTGAAGGATCCTGGTTGGTGCAAAGCTATGGAAGCTGAGCTTGAGGCTTTGGAACATAATCATACCTAGACACTCACTGACTTACCTGAAGGGAAAGAAGCCATCGACTATAAGTATATTTATAAGATTAAGTTTAAGTCTGACGGCACTATAGAAAGACTTAAAGTAAGGTTAGTAGCCAAAGGCTACACACAACAAGAGGGCATCGATTTTCATGAGACATTCTCTCCAGTTGCTAAGCTGGTCACTGTGAGATGTCTACTCATTGTTGCTACCATTAAAGGATGGCATTTACATCAATTTAATGTAAACAATGCATTCCTTAATGGTGATTTACAAGAGGAAATTTATATGAAACACCACCTGGTTACACCAAGGGCAAGCCACATCAAGTTTGCAAATTGCTCAAAATTCTTTATGGTCTAAAACAAGCTTCAAGACAATGAAATTTTAAACTTACCTCTCATCTACTTGCATTTGGTTTTATCCAATCAAAAGCTGATTATAGCTTATTCACAAAGCAAGATGGAGATTCTTACATTGCCTTGTTAGTTTATGTGGATGATATCTTAGTTGTTAGCAATTCTCAAACCTCTATTGATTCCATTCGAACTTTTCTTCATTGTAAGTTCAAAATTAAGGATCTTGGATGTCTACGTTATTTCTTGGGCCTTGAGATTGCTAGATCATCCAAAGGCATTCACATTTCTCAAAGGAAATATGCCTTAGATATATTAGCTAATTCTGGTATGCTTGGTTGCAAACCTCTCAAGCTGCCTCTTGATCAAAACCTTAAAATCAGCAAAGATGAGGGCACTTCTTTTTCTGAACCAAGCACTTACAGAAGGCTTATTGGTAGGCTTTTATACCTTATCATCTCTCGGCTAAACTTATGTTTTGCAGTACAATTGTTGAGTCAATTCATGGATAAACCATCTTTAGCTCACATGGCAGTAGCATATAAGGTTCTAAGGTATATCAAAGCAGCTCCTGGACAATGAATTTTTCTTTCCTCTTCATCTCAGTTTCAGCTCCAAGCTTATTGTGATTTGGATTAGGCCTCTTGCCCAAACTCTCGTCGATCAACCAGAGGATATTGTGTATTCTTAGGCAGCTCCTTGATTTCTTGAAAATCCAAGAAACAAAATGTGGTTTCTTGGTCCTTAGTTGAACCTGAGTATAGATCCATGGCTGCCTCTTGCTCTGAATTAACTTGGCTTTGATATTTACTTCAAGACCTTGGCATCTCTCATCCACAAGCTGCTCTCCTCTTTTGTGACAATCAAGCAGCCCTCTATATTGCTACAAATCCAGTGTTTCATGAGAGAACGAAGCACATTAAGCTCGATTGCCACTTGATTCGAGATCAAATTCAAGCTGGAACTATTACAACAACTCATGTTTCCTCTCAAACCCAGTTGGCTGACATTTTCACTAAAGCATTACCCTCTTACCTTCTACAATTACACCTCTCTAAGATGGGAATAGTTAATCTATATTCTCCATCTTACGGGGGGATGTTAAAGGATACAGGCCAAGCTACAAGTCGTTTAGACCTCACTATTCCTTGTATATAAGTTGTCGTATTTTATTAGTCTTTGGTTTGTTATTTTACTTTATAGATGTCATTAGCTCATTTGAACTTTTTTTTTTTAATTTTTTTTTTATAATAAGAGCGAAGATCATTTGTCCACGAGTGACCTCCTCCCGATTTTATTAATAAACCTTCACTTGTAACGAAAGAATACCGTAACATAAACAATCCACCGAAAGAATACAAAAAATCCCAAAAGTCAAAATAAATACCAATAACCCAACCAAGACCAAAAGATAAAAACATTATATACGTAAATAAGAAAGTTCACAGTAGTCCATGCGCACCAATCCTCTTAGCCTCCCTCTTCTATTTCAGCTCCTATGAACATCCAACAATTATTATTAGCCCCTTACTTAGCAAGAAAATCCGCTATTATATTAGCTCATTTGGACTTACAGTTAGTTTGTTAGAATATTTTGCTGTATATATGCTAGCACCTTCTATGTACGAAAAAGGGCAGTAGAGAGGAATAAACTTCTTCTTCCATCCACTCATCTCTATGTTTTCCCTTGTATTTCTGCTGCACTTAGCTGCGTTGCAGCATTGTTCATTATCTTCTTACACTTATCATCCGGGGGGAGAATAAATTATTACAGAGCCGCATTCTTATGAAATGCTAAAGTTAGAACTCTAATCAAGGTTGTAGCTTTTAGCTTTCAGAAACCACCTAGTAGCAGTAATCATTATTTTTTCTCATTTTCTCTCTCTATATGCGTTAAAAAGTAGGATCATACTGAGCTGTGTAATGGGAAGAGGTTTTCAAATTAGACAAATTTTATGTAGGCCTTTTATAAAAGTGGATTCTACTTATAAAAAAATATATATTTTTTAATATTTTGTTTTTACGATAGGATCTACTCTTTTAGAAAAGCATAAATGTAATAATACAAATACTATAGGGTAATGCTAGTTAGCCGCCCAACGTTTCCAAGGCGCATCGCTAATGTAAAATTTTTTGTTTTTATTTTCTTTTAAATATTTTTTTAACACTTTTAACTATTAAAAAAAAATTTAATCATTCCTCAAACACACAAATCAATCATAAATTTTTTAGCCATAAAAAAAATTATACAAAATGTAACTCATAAACTGACGTGGCTTAATATAATATGTTAAATTGAAAAAGTATTTTTATTGTAAACTAAATCTAACGTATCATATAAAGATATATTAAAATCAATATAATTTTTACAAATTTTAAAACAAAAATTATATTAAAAAATTATATTTAAACAAAATTTTAACTTTATCTATTTACTTTCATAAACTTCAATATAATATTTTTATTAAAATATATTTTTATTCAACTTTTACTTTCTTATTTTTTAAAAATTAATAAAAAAAATTTTATTCAAATCATTTCAATGATATTTACAAATTTTGAAACGTTCAGAGCATTCAAACATCTCCTCCCTATAAGACTGGTTGCCACCTTTGTTCAGCCATTATCTCAATCACCTACTGTGCTTGATCTGTTCCATCGTATTAAATTTTAATTGCGTATTATCTCCTATTTTATTTAGGGCATGTTTTTGAGACTAGAATTTTGTAAATATTAGTGAAATTATTTATAAATAATAGTAAAATAATTTGAATTAAGATATTTTGTTGGATTTTAAAAAATAAAAGAGAAAAAGTTAAATAAAAATATTATAAAGTTAAAAAATTGTTTGAATATCATTTTCTAATTTTTTCTTTTTGTTTGAAATTTTGAAAAAGTTATAATAATGATTAGATGAAAAAGTTGAAAATTTAGAATTAAAAAATGTTTATATTTAAGTGATATTTGGAAATGAAATTATTATAAATTTTGAAATGAGATGAGATGAGGTAAGATTACTTGTGTTTCCAAACAAGCTCCATGTTTTTAATTCAACTCATCTCAAACTAATTATTGATGAGACCCACTAGTTTTTTAACTTCTCATAAAAAAGTTAAAATATTCTCAACTTACTTCATACATTTCAACCTACAAAGTTAAGAGAAAACCTTATAAACTGTCCGACTATCCAACCAAAAAAAAAACCTTCCAATAGAAACGTGCCACGTACACTTTCAATGGCAACTATGTTGTGACCGCACCCCAGTAGAATCCCAATCTCACACTTCAGATTTGTCCCCTTCGTACCCCCTCTCTCCTTCATTCCCCCTCGCCCACCCCACTCAAAATAGAATCGCAACAGCCCCTCGCCCACCTCTCGGCAAAAAAAAAAAAACAAAAACAAAAAAAGGAAATCCCATCGTTCCCCTGTGCTCCCCCTCGTGGCCCCTCACCCACCTCTCAGAATCACAGCAGCCCCTTGCCCTAAAAACGAAATCTCATCAATGCATATCGACGGCACATTCTCATAATCGCACCATTGAAGACTGTCTTTGATCTAAAAGATAAGAAATTTCTCATCCAAACAAGTAGATTATTATCAGTACCTACCCTTGTATTTTCAGACTCTACGTACTACTGCATATGGCAACTAGATTGAATATTCCCAAATTCATTTGACTACATTGGGCTATCCTCATCAAATGCTTTTTGTGCATAAGACTCGAAAAAGTCTCAAAAGCGGCAAAGTGATATCGGCTTGAAGAAAAATATCGGCAACAACAAATTCAACTGAGAAATTCGCATCAACAACTTCACAGCTTGAAGAAAATATTCAGCTTGAAGAAAATATTCAGCTTGAAGACTTTTTGAGAAAGGTTGAAGAAATATCGACAGGAAAAAAAATTAGGATTGAAAACTAAAATTAAAAAAATAAGGTTGAAGAAATATCTGCAGCAACAAACTGAAAGAGATAGGCAAAGAACATATTCCAATCACGTCTAATATTCTAATGGTCTTGTGTTTGGTTTCATACTAGGAAAATAATATATTGCAGCTGTGAGAAAGAGATGGAGAGGAAGATTTCTGCTTCTACGACGGACGAAAGTGATAAGGCTGCTGCAGTGCACTCCTACGATGGCTTGAGTGATAAAAGTTGCTGAAGTATTTAGGGTGTCCAATCAATCTAGTGTAATAAGCTTCATGATGGTTTGGTAGACTTGCTGATGTGTTGTAATTCTAACTGAAGGCTGTTAAGGCCAAAAAAGCAGCCTGACCAGTTCAAAGCAGACCTAAAAAGTTAAACGCATCTTAGCTTAAAAAAGTTAAACTAATTTTAATGGATCCCACAAAATATTACTATTCACAACTCAACTCAACATCCAGACCTAGTAATGTCTTGTAGCATTGTGAGCTACATTTAATGCCTCAAGCCATGCATTTGATGGCACTACCCTTGACCATCCTCGTCCTTTGTTTGCCTTTCTCTTGCCCATCTACGTTTTACACAACTCCTCATTCGCCCTCATCTTTACCTTTCTAGCCGCTTTCTTGCTAGTATTGCCCCATCACTTTGGTCGTCTATCCTATGCTTGCCTTGCTAACAGTGATCTTGCAAGTCTTACCCGTTCAAC
Source organism: Pterocarya stenoptera (assembly GCA_003123785.1). NCBI lineage: Eukaryota > Viridiplantae > Streptophyta > Magnoliopsida > Fagales > Juglandaceae > Pterocarya > Pterocarya stenoptera. The sequence continues at coordinate 151,940 of QEOT01003954.1, forward strand.
AAGCATCGCTCATAGGGCTGTAATCGAGTCGAGTTGAATCGGTCTTTGACTTGAGCTTGGCTCAATTCAAAAAATTTCAAACTCGAGTTCAAGATTTTTATTTAATTTTTAGTCGAGCTAGATTTGGTAAGCTAAACTCTAAACTCAAGCTCGAGCTCGAGCTCGAGCTCGTTCCAAAAAAATCTAATAAATAGAGGCTTGAGGTTTTTTTAATAAGATTTAATAATTAATAAATTAGATAAATAAAAAAATATAATATTGAATTTGTACAATTAACAAGTAGAACCTCTATTGAATTATAAGATTTAAAAAATTTATAAATAATTAATATGTAGCTAGTTATCCATAATAACTATATATATTATATGGCTACATAAATTATTAATACATAAGTATAATATGATAGCATATACCTATTTCATATATAGTTCCCACATATTAGTATATGAAATTATTAAATCTTATCTACTAATTATTGTACAAATTATAAAATATAGCTATGAAACATATTCAATATATAGACATAAGTAATAGATTACATATTATATATTTAATTATAAAAGTGCTATACTTATATTATTAGTTAATACATATATATATATGTGTGTGTGAATATATACATAGGTGTATGTATATATTTATCAATATATGAATGAGATTTAATCGAATCAACTCAGACATAAACAAGTGAGCCTTAATGATCCTTAGTTGAGTTTAGTTTGGTATGTATCAATTACTAATCGGACGGGTATCTGCCTATACAGTCAAACTTTTTTTTTATGAGTTGGGTTCGATTTGAGTTTAACCAGACGAGTATCGGGTGGACTATCGAACAAACTGGTTCATTTACAACCCAGTTGCTCACCTCCCCTTGTTCCTATTCTCTTGCACTTTCAAATGAACAAAACAAAGATTTATAGGATCTTCATGGGATCATCAACATCATATTCTACATGTTATTGCAATTAACTTTAAAAATATAGGATTATATTAAGATGAAATGCATCATTTGTCTCAAAAAACGACTTAAATTATGTGATGTGGTCACTGAATAACTTTTTTTTAGTTAAAGCTAAGATAAGAGAAATTTAGATTGAAATTCTTTCTTCTTTACTTTAAAACCTTGATAGCAAAATATAAGCCTAAGATAAACATAAAGAAAATTATAAATTTAAGATTTCCTGATTTATTTTTAGACTCTAAACTGTTAGACATAAAAATAAAATCTCTTGATTAAGACAATAATCGAGTTAAGTTTTTTATTTGGCTTCATCTCTAACATCTCCCGTGAAAATCCTACAACCTTGAGTTTGAAATTCTGAATTTAGCCTTTCAACAATAATCCAAGCTGAGAAAAGGATCAAAACTATGGGCAAAAAGATGGTATTGTTATTTAAACAAGAATAATAATATATACAAACTCCAAACGTACAAGACTTTTACAGACATTCTATATATATATATAAAAAAAAGTAGTAGACTCCATTATAAAATAAAATGTAAAAAATTAACTTTTTATTGGTAGGATCCACATTTTTATAAAAAAAACTTATACAAACTTGTGCATTTGGAGCTCGTTTCTAATATTACTCTTTGAACAATAGACCGAATCATAGAGGTCTGGAAATAGACCGGATAATGGGCCTGCCGAAAACAATAGGGCTAAAATTAGACCAACTTGGGTTGTAATGTGCCAACTATGGGCCAGAACTAAGCCTTTGAAAATAATAGGCCCAAAATAGATGGGTACTGAAACCGAAAGCTTGCAGTCCCGCTTGTTGAGTACTGAAAGTTTAAAATATTATGTTTTAATGTTATTATTGTTTTGGAATTTGAAAATTTTAAATTGTTTATTATATTTTGTATGAAAATTTAAAAAATGTGTAATAATGAATTAAGATGAAATGAGAATTTTGGAGAATTTCTCACCCTCAAACCTGCCCTAAATAAAGATTATTTTCCACTTCCAAATTTCAAGAAAGGAAGCTTGTTGACGATGCTTGGTCGATGTCAGGTAGAAGAAAACCAATAATACAATATATATAGCGTTTTAGAGGTACTTAAAACTTATTCTAACTCACCCATCCAAAACTTGTTGGATATAATATAGGTTTGTTACATCATTTTGGGTTTATTTCGGGTGGTTCCCATTTTTTAAAAGCCATTCACTTGGAAGATTTAGACACACAAAGTTTAGGTGATGGTTAGGGATATGACCAAGAGGGGTATGGTTTTGGAGGTGATTTTGACAAAACGATATGAAAGGAATGTTGTGCTGTGGATGGTGATGATGGATTATTGCCTAATTCAAGAGGATTAGGTTGATGGGGCTCATAAAGGTGGTGGAAGGGCATATATGGTTGTGATTGATTTCTATGTTTGGGATTGTAATGTGGGTGTGTATAACCGTGGGAAGAATAGAGACTACAGTGTTGTTTGAACAGTAAGTTGAGATAAAAGTTAAAAATTGAATAAAATATTATTAGAATATTATTTTTTAATATTATTATTGTTTTAAGATTCAAAAAAGTTAAATTATTTATTATATTTTGTGTAAAAATTTAAAAAAATTATAATGATAAGATGAGATAAAACACTTTCACAATCCAAATTTAATTTTCATTCCATTTGGGAATGCCAAATGCCCAAGCCCCAAGCTTGTTAGTTGTTCCGCCGTTGCCAACAATTCAGCAAAGCATTAGCCAAAATTAAATATCAAATAATAACTATCAATATATGTCTTCCATATCAATATATTAGGATTAGGGTATTATAACTAACATCATAGCATGTGAATGTTGACAACAAATAAATCTTTTAATTGAAATATTGTGTCTAAAATTGATATAGTAAAAACTATTTTAGCCACAAAATATTTACAAAAATAAATTCATAAATTTACTTGATGTAGTACGTTAAATTATAAAATAATTTTTATTATAAAGCAGGTCCAACGTATCATATAAAATCATATAAATTTATAAAAAAAATTTTCTATTTGAGAGAGAGAGAGAGAGAGAGAGGAGATGCACTAGGCAAAAGCCGTTAAAATAGACGGAGACGACGTTAACATAGAAACGGAAGAAAATTGGAAAGTGTAAAGAAGAAAGAAGCGGAAAGCGTGGGGATAGGGGTGTCGACACCGCACGTGAGCCAGTAGGCAATTAGGGCCCGGTGAGGGGTAGATGAACGGTAAGGGATGGGCGCACCTGAGCAGTGCCTGCCGCTCACGTGCGCTACGTACTAACAAAAAGCCAAAAGGCAAAAACGAACGGACGGACCTAATCCCCCACTTTTCTCTCTCTCTCTCTGTGTATGCATCCATGTGAAGTGGGGTATTGACAGTATTGTCACATCAGTTATCACATGCGTGCTTCTTTCTCATTTCTCACGAACTCACTTTTTCCTAATTTTTGTATTGAGATTTTAACGTTTTTATTAATTAATAGCATAATTTTTAGTTTGTATGATATTCAGATATTGATACATTAATTCTTTTTATTTTATTTTTTTTATTGATACATGAATTCTAAAAAGGAAATGAATTGTAGAGTATTAGAGTCCACAATTCTTGTACATTATTTTTTTAAAAAAATAGATAAACACATAAAAAATATCTTACAATTGTATTAAATATTTTAATATGAAATAATAAATATTAAGATTTTTTATTTTTTAATGATCTATGACGTTAAATAATAACACTTAAGAAAACTTATCTCTTTTCATTGAAATTCGATAGAAAATCTAACCTGATCATGATGATCATTAGGAGTGTAATTGATTCGGTTTGGTTCAGTTTTAAATAAAATTTAAGACCGAACTGGTATATACCGGTTTTACATTTTTCAAAACTGATTACGTACTGGTTACCCTCCTAAACCGATACTTTTGGTTTTACCAGCTTTCGGTCCGATTCATTCCTGTTTCCCATTTTTTTAAAATATAAGTTTGACAGTTTGTTATTAAAAATCTATTTATAAAAAATAAAAGAAATTGTTTTAAAAAAATCTGTTTTATACTTTTATTAAAAAAATCTACTTTACTAAAAACAATCTGTCTTACTAAAGCCAAGTACTATATTAGTATTAGTTATATATTAATATTAGTTATAGTGATTTAGTATTACTATATTAGTATAATTATAACTGTAGCTTATATTAAACTATTAGTATTAGTTATATGTCCATATTAATTACAATGATTTAGTATAACTATATTAGTATAAGTATAACTATAGTTTATATTAGTATAACTACTAATGTCCTATGTACTTATCAAAATTTAATAATAATATTTGAGTGATTTNTTGATACATTAATTCTTTTTATTTTATTTTTTTTATTGATACATGAATTCTAAAAAGGAAATGAATTGTAGAGTATTAGAGTCCACAATTCTTGTACATTATTTTTTTAAAAAAATAGATAAACACATAAAAAATATCTTACAATTGTATTAAATATTTTAATATGAAATAATAAATATTAAGATTTTTTATTTTTTAATGATCTATGACGTTAAATAATAACACTTAAGAAAACTTATCTCTTTTCATTGAAATTCGATATAAAATCTAACCTGATCATGATGATCATTAGGAGTGTAACTGATTCGGTTTGGTTCAGTTTTAGATAAAATTTAAGGCCGAACTGGTATATACCGGTTTTACATTTTTCAAAACTGATTACGTACTGGTTACCCTCCTAAACCGATACTTTTGGTTTTACCAGCTTTCGGTCCGATTCATTCCTGTTTCCCATTTTTTTAAAATATAAGTTTGACAGTTTGTTATTAAAAATCTATTTATAAAAAATAAAAGAAATTGTTTTAAAAAAATCTGTTTTATACTTTTATTAAAAAAATCTACTTTACTAAAAACAATCTGTCTTACTAAAGCCAAGTCCTATATTAGTATTAGTTATATATTAATATTAGTTATAGTGATTTAGTATTACTATATTAGTATAATTATAACTGTAGCTTATATTAAACTATTAGTATTAGTTATATGTCCATATTAATTACAATGATTTAGTATAACTATATTAGTATAAGTATAACTATAGTTTATATTAGTATAACTACTAATGTCCTATGTACTTATCAAAATTTAATAATAATATTTGAGTGATTTTCTTTCTTTTTATATATTATATATAAAAAATATTTTATATAATATTATTTTTGTATAAAACTTATATATAATATAATATTTTATTTATTTTTTTCTTCAACTGGTTCGGGCCGGTCCCAAAAATCACGGAACCAGAATCGGACCAAATCCGACTGGTTTGTGCAAGTAAAGAATCGATTCCGGACAGAAAAACTGGCCCAACCGGTCCGGTTCGAACCGGTTTTTCAATTTTTCGGTCCCTAACAATCACCCTACCAACTTTATTCTGAGTACTTCCCGATATCTAGTTGTACAATTATATTAGGTGAGAACTCTTAATCTTCTCAGTGCTTAAATAGACTTTTAACCATGATGAAATCTAGAGGTATTTATGTCCTACTATAACTTATTCATTAAGTGATATAATTTAAATTAATATAAACCCATAGAGATATGGGCATGTAGGATATTAAATTTTAATAAGATTCTTACTTTTTTTTTAAAGACAGTGTGCAAATCCTGTACGTTTTAAGATATGTTTATTTTTTATGAGATTTTAAGATATGTTAATCTCTAAATAAAATACTAACAAAAGAATTACCTTGTGGTATGTACCAATTTTGATTTAGTTGACAATTACTCTCAACCTTTTCAGGAATGATATATCACAAACGATATTTGTAGTGATAGAGTGTGCAAGCGTCGTGTAATTTCTTTAAAAAAAAAATAATAAATACAAGACCCATATAAAAAAAAATGAACAATAGACCCACTATTTCTCAAAGCAATTGCCCGTCGCTTACATACTCTACGATTGTATGTAGCATTACTTTATTATGTATACTTTAACTTTCTAATATTTACAAAATTAATCTTAAATCTTAGCAAACTCATAATTAAAGCCTATTGGATAGTGAAAGAGTTTTATCTCATCTCATTATTACAAATTTTTCAAATTCTTATATAAAATATAATAAACAATTTAATTTTTTTTAATTTTAAAACAATAATAATATTAAAAAATAATATTCTAATAAATTTTATTTAACTTAATACTTTTATTTAACAAAATCACGTGGTAGCCAGACATTTTTTCTCTCACGTGATGCGGTGCGCATTATGCGGAGAGATTGGCACGTAACTGATCCCTAAGCAGATTCACTAGGAAGACAGAAGAGAATGTCCAAACAACTCCACTGATACATGTTTGGGATTAGGAAAATGTCTAATTTCTTCGTTTTCCTTTTGCAATGATAGGGAGCGGGAGCAAGTTTTGGGCTCCCGTTAAGTTTTCTCCATTATTTTTTTTTTAACTTAGTGAAAAGTTTTTTTTTTATATTATTTTTTAATACTTTTTAATATTTAAAAAAAATTTACAATATTATTAAACAATATTTTCTTAATCATCAAATAAATAAAAAAAGCCATCGGAAAAACTTAACGGGAACCAACATTTCCCTTTCTTTTTGTTTTTTGGAAATTATAATATTATTTGCCTACCAAACCAATTATTTAATTACTTTTGTTTTGGTTTCATATTAAAAGAATTGGAAAATTTCGTCTTTTACCTTCTAAGTTATGTTTGCATCAAATTGTTGTTTCAACTTTCAACCCCTGTTTTGAAAAATGGGAAATGATATTCCCACCAACAAAATCCACTTAATATATATATGTTTTTTAACTTAAAGAAGTATTTTTTAATGTGTTTGTGATTTTTCCTTTAAATATTTAAGGGATTTAAAAATTAATTAAAAAAAAGAAAGAAAAAGATTTGGGCGTTCGGTGTCTCCCCTCGGTGGGTGTAGCAGCAGTACCCTTGAAAAATAAATTACAGCTTTCTCATTCCATGTTTATATATTATCATTAATATAGAAAATATATATATAAACGACCAATCTTAATGGAAAATATTTTAATTTATATTTAAGTTAGAGAATAAGCAACAACTTTGATAATTTAGGAATTATATCGGCCAGATCAAAGTATAATTTGCTCTTTGGAAAATAGGTGAAATTGTGAAAAATAGAGACATGGATTTTGACATTCTTCATGGATAATAACAAACTTATGTTTGGATGTGCCATTTTTTTTTATTAGCACTTGGTGTCCAAAACAAAGTCTCACCTAGCGTCTCGAACAAAGTTATGTTTGGGTGTCAAGATAACCTCAATACATCTCAAACTAATTATTGATGAAATCTACTATTTTTTTAACTTTCCATCAAAAGTTTAAACTCATTTCAATATAATTCATACATTCAAATATATATCTCGATCTATTTATTTTTAAACATATCTCAATGGAACCTACAAAATACTACTGTTCACATATCAACTCAGATTATTTGAAATTAGTTCAGCATCCAAATATAATCTTAACTAATTTTGAGATGCATGTACAAGTCTTCAACAATGAGTTTATTGCCATATTTTTACCACTTGAGTCAATCCTCATGAACTAACCGTTTTGTTGTGTCATGTTGTAAGATTTATAATTGAACCCAAATCTAGGCGATGAAGGATTTTGAATTATTATTCGAATACTAAAATTTAGAATAAAATAGAGACGGGTTACATAAATTAGGTTATTTAAGTATTTATTATTGTGTGTGAGTTTCTCAATAATACTATATGCTTAAAGGAAATATTTATGGCTCATTTTATATAATGTCTACTGCTTTCTCATTTTAGATCATTATATTATCGATATTGCTAGGGCAATCGAGAGGTGGACCCGAGAGTCCTATCGATAAGTGCATTTTATGAATTTTTTTATCATGATTTTTTAAGTATTTTTTAAATCACTTTAAATATTTAAAAAATTACAAATTTATTTAAAAAAATTTTCTTAACAATTAAATACCAAAAAAAAAAAAACACCGATCGAGATGCAAATCCATCATTTTCCTTATATTATAGACCGTACATGATGACTTTGAGAAATCACAAAACTTAGCATGTAACATAATGTTTTATACTCTATGCTATTATTCTATATGAAATTTTACTGATTTAATTTTTATATATTTATCTTTATTTATAACTGAGGATAATGCATGGGAATATATCAAACAATAATTTATGAACTCATAGAAAAAAAAAAAGGTTTTTCTATTATATAATATATATATATATAGGGCACAATGTAGTTTTGTGTAAAAAAAAAACCAAAAAAATAAGACTTTTCTCATTTTCACCTCCACTCATCTAATAATGAAACATAAAGAAATTAATTTATGTTCAAATAAATTATGAAGCAAATTAGTGGCCTAAATGACCTGATTAGAACGATAAATAGACAATTAAATTGATCTTTATAAATTCCAAGAGAAACTAGGGAGAAAAAAATATTATTGTTTTATGTTTGGTGTAAATTAGTAGCTTAATTTATGCAAAAAGATCAAGTACTATTTGCTTGAGTTTGTACTTCAAGATTTCACAATGAATGCTACAGAGCATACATACTAAACTTATATAGAGACAATAATTCATACTTGATCGCCACGCATTTCAATTCTTTTAGTTTTGTGTGCATTATTTTTTTTTCTCTTGGCTTGTGTGCATTATATTTTCTTGGCCTTTGTGCATAATAATAAAAACAAGGATAAATGTATTAATTTGTTTCGTTTTCCCTTTATATACTTTATGATAATTGTTTTCACAATTCATTTCATTTAATTATTATAATATTTTTAAATTCTAATATAAAATAAAATAAATAATTCAATTTTTTTAAATATTAAAACAAAAATAATATTAAAAAAATATTTTATACTAATATTTTATTTAACTTTTATTTCAACTCATCTTATATTATATGTGAAAGCAAACGAGACCTACAAAATTACATAAGAGTAATAAAGTTTTTCTTAAATTTATGTTTTCATTTTTCATCGAATAATGTTAGATATAATTATAGAATATGTAATTACCGCATACTTCCTTTATAAAAAATGGGATCTACTATTAAATTTTTTTTTTTTTTTTTTTTTACGTGAAACTTAGATTTACTTATTTTCTTTTTTAAAAGAATGTCAAACTTACTAACTCTAAGTTGAGATGGTTTATAAATAGTAGTGAGTTGAGATAGTTTTTGAAAATTTGATGTGTTTGGATTGGAAGTGAGATGAGATAATTTTAAATTATTCGAGAAGAGATAGATGTGAGTCCCACAAATGATTGTAAAGTATTTATAATAATTTTTTTTTTATAAATATATTTATATTTATAAATAAGTAATAATAATTTTTAAAATTACATACCCATTTTTTTTATAATACAATTCATAATAATATTATAAAATGACAATATTTTTATAAAATCAAATTATATAAAAAATATTATTAACTCAAAATTTTTATATCAAATTTTATAAAATCTAGAGTTAATAATAATAAAATATTATTATTATTATTTTTTATTTAACAAAATCAGCACTATAATCACGCAAAGAGCCTTTCTCTTTTATCTGGAGATGAGTTTTCGCTTTTATCTGTAAAAGGAAAATCTGATTGAAAAGTGAAAAACATAACACTTTTTTTTACCGTTAGTAAATCCATGTGAAAACATCTCTGAAAAAAAAAATTATTGTTTAAGTTGAAGATGAGTATCATATTGATTTCGGCTCTTCTTGCCTCTCTGAAACCAGACCCTCTCTCTCTAGAAGTTCTCTCGTCTGAACGCAGCGGGGGGAGGGGGAGCTTCGGCTCCCTCTTCCCTCTCCTCTCCTCCCTCTCTAACATCGGCCCTTTGTCTCCGATGATTTTCGTTTTGGTTTTGTGTTTTTTCAGCTTTCGGCGAATAAAAGGGATTAGCCGATCCGAGCTCTTCCTGTCTTCATCCTCCAACACGCTCACCTCCAGGAGACGCCCATGGCGCTGATCTGTAAAACCCCTTCTTGCGGTCTCCTCTGGAATGGCGCGTTGCCCGCACGCGCGGGACGTAAGGTTCGGAGCTCGCCGGCGTTTGGGCTTCACGCATCACCTAGGAGTTCTCTGACGCTGCTACACGTGGCGGTTTCAGAACCGGCGTCTCTGAATCCTCTCAGCTCGTCCATCGGTTTCTCCTTGTTCTGTGCACTGGTTTCCTTTACAGTGTTTAGTGTATTTTCTTTTGAATGTATCTAGATCTAGGAAAAAAGCAGAAAAACCCATAAATGTAGTGCCCATTCGGACTGGGTCCGAATGGTGTTTCCTCCCCCTCCGCGTAGGCGGAATTGGTGGGCATTTTCCTCCTCCCGTTTATTGGGTTTGGAGTCTTTGTTTGGTGGGTTCTGGTTCCTCTGTCTAGAACAGAGGAGTGGTATTCTCTTAGACGTAGATCTGAGAGATGCCTTGTTTGGACTAGGCCTTGTCAGTCAAGATGGTGTACTGGGATACTCCTAACGCTTGTACTGACTTATTTTTAAGTTAACTTGTAAGTCCTCTCTCTTTAATAGAACGAGATTTGCTGTTATAAAAAAAAAAAAAAAGTTGAAGATGACTTTACCGTATAAATTAGATTTTTCAACTCATCTCTCTGGTCCGAGTCAGGGGAAAAAACTACCGATATTTATCCATCTTTTCACCGGAGTGGTTGGACTTGGGCCATCTTGATTCTTATGGTGACAATGACGTAGAATTTGTTTTGCACGTGAGTTGGGGGGATGTTTCAGGTCACGTGGGCCACCCTGTGCCGACGTGACGAGACAAGCATGAAAACGAATGCACATTTCAGTTTTTTGCACTTTACAACTCCGTCTTTCTCTCTCTTCCACAAAGACACGGAGGACACCTCTCCATTGTCCAAAATCCTTTCAAGCGCCCCCGGCCATTCCAACTTTTCACGTCACGTGATTGTGTGCAACGTCAAGTAGACAGTTCTGACTTCTCTACCACCGCCTACTTTGCGATTTATTTATTCAAAATTAAAAATTTTGTTTATAGTTATTTTTATATATTTTTTATATATTCTATCAATAAGATTAGTTATATCATTCTTTTAATATAAAATAATTATTTTAACTAATTACATTAATGAAATATGTAAATAATATATAAAAGTGATTGTATGTGACATAATTTATTAAAAAATGATATGTACAAACTTCAAATAGATAAGTCATATACAAACAAGCTCTTATAAAAAAATGGGCACCACTTAAAAAAATGTAAAAAAAAATTATGTTTATTAGTGGAATTCACTTTTTTACAAATAGTTTGTATAAGATTTTTCTATTTGAGACTTATACGTGACATTACTCTTATTTATTTATGAAAAATGATGCTCTCCATGTCCTAAAAGTACCTTTTAATGTTTTATTATTTATTATTTTTTAATATTGAGAAAACATATATACACAAATTCACTAGTGGTAAGTTTTTTAAACATTTTAAAAAATAAAAATAAAAATATAAAATAAAATAAAATACACTAAAGAGGCACTTTTTTATTTTGTTGAAATAAACCTCTTGTATTCTATTTGAATGCTTATTCCTTACAAAGTTTATCTTTCACCAGACAACTACTTACAAATTCTAGTGCTTCTTATTTCCACACTCTCAGAATCTAATTGTAATGTTGCTTTTGCTAAGGTGTGTACAACTGTGTTTTTCTCTCTATATACAAAACTCACATGCCACTCAGTTTTGTTACAATTTTGCTATAGGCAACCTGGGTTGGGGAACCATTGGGGAATTGTGACGTCAGTCAATATATTATTTAAAAAAGAAGAAGAGCAAACCCAGATGCTTAGCCACGAAAACAAAAGTAAACGAAAGGGAGCTTAGCGTTTGAGAGAGAGAGTGTCGTCTTCGTCGTTCGGTAGTGCCCTTTTGACCCCAACGCTCCACACTTCTTTCGCAATCTTGGATTTGGCTTTTCTCTCTCCCTCTCTCACTCTCATATCCCATCTTGCATTGATTCCAAAAACTACGCGGATCCCATCTAGTCCTTTTGAGAAAGATGTTAACTTCATTTGAAGACGACCAAAAAAAACATTGCTTTAAGACCAAATCAAGAAAAAGAAGATGTACATTTTGAACCCAAGAAATAATGTGCTTCAAACCACATAAAGATGTAAAAGAAGGACATGAACCTCCACATTTAGAAAGAAGGCATAACACCCAATCGTTTCTTAACATGAAGAATAAAAAATTACCAGACAAGAAGAATTTGTGCATTCTTACTCTGGAGTTCTTGAAGAATAGAGAATTTCAAGGAAAAAAAAGGACAGGATGGCAGCACACAAGAGAGGTTGACAGCCTAAATGGGTTTTTCCAAGAAAATCAACTACCCAGGCAAGCAATTTGTTTATTATAAACATGCAATATTATAGTCAATGCTAGTTTCTTGGAACCATAGTAGAATACATAGAAAATTGAGTTAGATGTGGGGAGACACGCTTCGCCGGGGGGGGGGGGGGGGGGGGGGGGGGGGG
>QEOT01003954.1:164649-186563 GCA_003123785.1 Pterocarya stenoptera
GGGGGGAAGAACCTGAATATTCGATGGTCTAGAAACTATACTCTGTCTGATAGCGACAATGGAATTAATGGCTTAAAATTGGGTCTTCTTCCAATAACTAAATGGACAAAACCAAAAAGGCTGTAAGATTTACGTGCAACAAGGACTTGAGATTTTCTTCAAGGGGAAAATTAAAGAAAAAAAAAATCAAAGGGGCTGTAAGATTGTCATCTCTATCCTGGGAGGTTTAGGGCATGCAAAGAAGAAGATGAGAAGAAGAACTTGTTTTCGTCATCGTGTTCATCTGTAGAAGCAACGTTTGTCTGTGCGAAGCTGTGACCACTTGCTCTGTTCTGTGGGAAGACGAAGGGAAGGGAGGGCAGCAATGATATAAGGTCGTTTGGTGTATATGAAATGCACAGTTTCATGCCGGTTAAGCGAGGGTTACCCCAACCAGTTGCAATAAGAATTTTTGTTGAAAATAACATGTGCATCACCTTTTAAAATCACTTTGGTGAAACTCAACTCTCTACATAATTCTATTGTTCTCCATAAGGCTAAACTTTCTACTTTAGCTGGTTGGTATAGATATCTTCTTTGATCACACGCTGTTGCCAAAACTTCCCATTTCTCATCTCTAATAACGATTCCAATTCTCTTTATTTATTTTTTTTTGTTATTTTGATCCACTGCTGTGTCACAGTTGGCTTTTATAGTGTTCTCCATAAGTTTTTCCCATTTCTGATCCTTACTCTCTGAGTTTGTTGTACTTTTGGAACTCTTCATCGACTATTTGGCTGACTGATATTCTTGGAGTCCTTCCTTTGTTGATCTAATCACACTAGTGGGACTTTTAAACTTTTGGTTAAAAATGAATTCATTCCTTGTCATCCACAAACCTCTCATTATTGTTGCTGTCTCTTCCATTTCTGCATTTGTTAATTTTACCCTTAGCTTCTCCCACAGATTGAGAAAGTCATCTTCTGCAGTTTTCCATTTCTGTATTGGATTCATCACCACTGCCCATACATCATTTGTAGCTAGACACTGCCATAATAAGTACATCACTGACTCATCTTCTTGGAGGCATATGGGATAGAGGGGATTATTCACAATTTTGTTGTTGAATAAGTTCCTTCTTGTGCCAAACAAATTGTTGCCTGCTTTCCATAAGAAGATCTTCACTTTCCCAGGGACATTTAGATCCCAAATATTCTTCCATCTTCCATCCATCTTACACTCCTCTAAGGACTCTCCCTAAAGTGCTTTTTTCCTCTTGATCTCCGCATAATAAGCACTTTTGACTGTGAATTAACCCTTACCTGATGGACCCCAGATCAAGTTATATTTTGAACTCGAGTTACTTGAAGGAATACTACAAATCTGCTCTACCTCATTCTATGTAAATATACTCCTTATCAGTTCTTGATTCCATTCATCTTTTTGCTGGATGATTAGCTCCTTCACTCTTGTATCTTCATTCAGAATCGATATTGGAGATTGTATTTTGAAGGAGACTGGTGTGGATAACCATTTGTGACCCCAAATTTTGATTTTGGTTCCATTACCCACCCTCCATCTCAGACCCTCTTTCAACAAACCCAAACCTTCCCACACACTCCTCCAAATAAATGATGGTTTATCACTAAGTTTAGTGTCCAGCAAGGATGTTCTTTTAAAATAATTATCTTTGAAAATCACTGCAACCAAGCTATTGGGATTTTTGATAAATCTCCAACCTTGCTTAGCAAGCATAGCAGAATTGAAACTCTCAAGCCCCTGAATCCTAATCCTCCATTCCCTTTATGTTTTCCTATCTTTTTCAACTCTTCCACTGGACACTGCTATTCTTCTGTTGATTTCTCCATCAAAACTTTGCACACATCACATTAAACATCTGACACAATTTTTTGGAGATCTTGAATACACTCATAATATAAGTGGGTATTACCTGAAGCACAACATTTATCATGATTTCCTTATCCATAACAAATAGATATGTGTTCTTCCAATTATTAATTATTTGCCAAACCCTCTCCTTAATGCATCTGAAGATATTATATTTTGATTTGCTTACCATGGTTGGTAAACTAAGGTATTTCTCAAAGCTACCACTCACTATTGCTCCCCCTGCTGCTTGTGTCTCCCTTTTATCTTCAATACTGGTAATAGAACTAAAAAAGATGGTTGTCTTTTCTTTGTTCAAAAATTGTCTCGAAGCTTTCTCATATCTAAGGAGCATCTCTTGTATTTTTAACAATTCATCAAACCTAGCCCTGCCAAACAACATGCAATCATCCGCAAATAGTAGATGGTTTATTTTAGTTCCTCCCCTTACTACTGCTACTCCTCTTGTGTCTCCCTTGGAGTCAGAATTATTAAACAGAGAGCTTAATGCTTTTTCACAGATAATGATATTTTCTTGAACTCCTTGAAGGATATTATTTCTTGCTTGGCTTACCATTGATCATCACAGAAAAGGTAACACATGATACACATAACATGATCATTTCTACCCACTTATTACAAAAACCCATCTTTCTCATTATTTTCTCTAAGAAGGGTCAATCTATTCTATCATAGGCTTTTGACATATCTAGTTTAATGGTCATACTTCCCAAAATTCATTTCTTTCTAACCTTCATTGAGTGCATAACTTCATAGGCCACTATAATATTGTCAGTTATCAATCTCCTTGAGATAAAAGCACTTTGATTGGGAGATATGATTTTTGTCAACACTTTTTTGAGTCTATTAGCCAACACCTTTGACATAATTTTATACAAAACATTAAAAAACCTAATTGACCTATACTCACTTGTATATTTGGGACACTTAGTTTTAGGAATAAGCATAATATGATTAAAGTTTATTGATGGATTTAATACATTGCCATTCAAAGAAGAAAGTACAACTGTGCTCACCTCGTCTCCAATTATGCTCCAATGATTTTGAAAGAAACAAGCTCCAAATCCATTAGGCCCAGGTGACTTGAGTGGATCCATCTGGTTTATAGCTTCTTCTACCTGTCTTTTTGGTGCAAGTCTTTAACAAACTCTCAATCATCTCTCTTAAAACTCTAACCTCCAGATTCTTAAGACAGTCCTCAATCTCATCTGCACTTGGCTGAGAAGAAGTGAATAACTTTTCAAAGTAGGACTTAAAAGCTCCTTCAATCTCCTCTAGTCTTGAGAAACTTCTATTTTGATCATTTACTATTTGCTTTATTAGGTTATTCTTTCTCCTTTGGTTAGCACATACATGAAAAAATTTAGTATTTCTATCTCCATGCTTATATCAATTCCTCTTGGCCCTGTCTCCATTTCATGTCTTCCTTATCAAGCATTACACCAATCTCATTTTGAATCTTTTTTAAAATTACCACGTACCCCTGTATTTAATCTCACGCTTCACCACACAATCAATTAAATTGATTAGTCATTCGTTACGTGATAATTTGAAAAATAATTAAATACATAAAGTAATAATAGTGCTTAAGATTGATGATTTGTCTCCATTATCAAGAAACTTCCTATGTTTTTGCCACATATGTAACAATTTCTCTAAATTATTTCAAATTTATATTTTATTGACTTTATTACCTTTGAGTAATGCTACTCATCATCCTTTTATCATCCCATAATGTGATATTAAATGATTAGAGACTATTTATTATATTTCACTTATGAACCTATCATTTAATGCTATATCATGAAATGGTGAGAGGATAACGAGAAAAGAGATGATAAGTAGATTTTTTCTTTAAGAGAGTGAAAGTATTATTATGATGATGATATGGTACAACTTAATTATGAATTGAGTGCCTTGTTCTCCAGAATTTATCTATGTATGGAGTTTATGGACACTGCTATGTACATGAATGATTGTCATCTTCTCATCCCTAAATGTACACCAAATCATGGTTTTAGTTTTGTTATTTTCTTATCTAACCGCACCTTACTATAATGTTTTACAAAAAAACATAAGAGGCATGATCAAACTCAAATATGCAATGATAGGGATTATTGTCCGTACTGATCATTGTAACATTGATACCTTTAATCAGCTTACACAATTCCA
This sequence comes from Pterocarya stenoptera, assembly GCA_003123785.1. Taxonomy (NCBI): domain Eukaryota; kingdom Viridiplantae; phylum Streptophyta; class Magnoliopsida; order Fagales; family Juglandaceae; genus Pterocarya; species Pterocarya stenoptera. The sequence goes on from QEOT01003954.1 coordinate 168,709, forward strand.
TGTATTGAGCTACCTTGAAATTATCTCATGAAGTACTTCCTCTAAGACGTACTTACATATTTGAGATTTTACTCAATATTGTATTTTGAAAAGAAAAAAGTATTGGGGTTAAGACTGGTTTTTGGAGTTGAAAATCAAGAAACAGAGAGTTTGCTTGACATGCGCTCGAGTGAAACTCAACCTGTGAGTTCGCTAGATGTGCGCTCGAGCGAAACTTAAGCACACGAGTCTCCCGTGACAGTGGATTCAAGCGATAACCAAATCCTAATGTTTGCTCGAGCCTCGCTTGAGCCAATGTTGATTGGCTGTTCACTCGATGTGCGCTCAAAACATCGCTTGAGCGAAGAACAAAGGTTTTGCCAGATTAGGATTTCCAGCACTTCTTGCAATTAATATGTTATATTGGACTTGTTTTGTACGACTTTTAACATATTTTGGGAGAGAACAATTATCAACTGAGTGCATACTGTATGAGAGAGTAAAAAACCCTAGAGAGTGTGAGTTGAGATTGAGTAATTGCAATCTCTTCTGATTAATAAGATTTCTGCATTTCTGTGGATGTAGGCACTTTGCCGAACCACGTATATCGTATGTTGTGTGCTTGAACGTGCTTGTTTTTACTTTTGTTTGTCATCGTTGGTGTGTGTGTTTTATACAACAAAAGCCCTAGTACCTGTTATTTCTTTTTATAAAACTAAAATAAATATTTGTTCTAATTAGCAATTTAGCATTAGAAAAAGTTAATTCAACTGAAAATAATTTATATAGTCATAGAATTTGCAAGTCCCATGCACTTTATTGGAAAAAAGTAAAGAAAATATGGGATTCATGTAAAAAAAAAAAAAAACTAAAATTTTCATGGCAGACTTCCATTTTTTTAAAAGAGAAATAATAGTTGCAGTCCTAAAGTGCGGGTTCAGGTCCCATGTACTTTGAGAAAAGTACGTAAATTTGGAATCTATATGAAAAAATTATTTTTTAATGATGAATCACATTTTTTTCCAAAGCGAGTGCAAGCTTGCATACTTTAACTGTATATAGAATTACTCTTTTTTAAGGAAGTGTGTAAGACATGCATATCCTACGATTGGATATAACATTAACAACAAAAAATTTACATAAATAGAGAGAGAGAGAGAGAGAGAGAGAGAGAGAGAGAGAGAGAGAGAGAGAGAGAGAGAGAGAGAGATTGGACTCTAGTCTAGAGGTGCTGTTAATTTTAAATGATCTATTGTGTTGTTAATTTTAAATGATCTTTATTACTCATCATCCTTACACATTATTACACTATATTATTTATTTATTATTTTAAAAAAAATTCTTTTCAAACTAATTGAATTATTCTACTCATCATCTAGATACCACACATTTGATAAAAAAAAAGGTGGTGTTTGGAGATGATGAATATATTTTTTCATCTTAAAATAATATATTTTTTAATTTTTTGTTTGACTATTTGCTTATATTAATGCTAGATACACTCGTGAAGTATACAAACACCGTGCAATCTTTTTGAAAAAGGGTGAAGTTTATTGTGAAAAAATTAATTTTTTCATGTGGGTCTCATATTTATTAATGTTTTTCAATAAAATTACACGACTCTTACGTACTTCACAACTATAAATATCATTTCTCTTTATTTGGATTTGTTGTTTTTTAAATATTTAAAAACTATTATTTTATTAAGAATTATAAATAAATTGCGTTTTGAGTTGTAAGCCTGTTACCACTTCCTGTTATATTTATTTTCATTTGGACGGGAAGGATGAAGACAACCGTCACTGCCCCATACTTCGAAGACTCAAATCCCTTATTTCTCTTACCTCTCATTTTCCTTTTTTTTTTTTTTTTAATGAATAATTATATTTTAAAATCTTTACACCATACATCATTCACATGTCATAATTTGATTTAAAAGATAATTTTTAAAATTAAATTTTAAATTATGTGGTGTAGAGATCATTCTCACATTTTCATGTAACAAATTATCAAAAAAATTATTTAGAGCAGTGATAGATAAACAACTAATTTAAAAAATATAGATCTTATTATATAATTGAGTAAAGATTATTGATGGTTGAATGTTTATAATTTTTAAATTATTTATAATCTTTTATATCTTTTCTAATATTTGATATTATATAAGGATGGTATGTGTCACTATATAATATTTTTATTACTATATAATATTTTTATTACTATAATAATATTTTATTATTATTATTTATTCTTTATTGCAATCTCATTAATTACTTAAAAATGATAAATTTAAAATAAAACAATAAAAAAATATTATTACTCTACCCCCATAAAGCTATGTTCCACTGCAAATTCACGTGACTAGATATCTGCCGTTCAGAATCTTTACTCTCGTGGTTTCGTTATCCACAAATGACAAAGTCGGCAGAGAAAATTTTGTCATGGGATCGCTGAAACATTAAATAAATAAATAAATAATCGGGATTGCCGAACAATCAACCACGTAGAAAACATCAAACATCATTGAGTTCCGTGTTCCCATAATGTTTCTGTGTTTGTACAAACATTGGACCACACTTTATTACGTGAATTATTTTCCTTTATTTATATAAATATATTTTATAAAATTAACATCTCGTTTATTTTTAAAAATAAGATGAGATTAAAATTAAATAGTTGAATAAAATATTATTAAAATATATTATTTAATATTATATTTATTTTAAAATTTGAAAAAGTTAAATTGTTTATTTTATTTTGTATGGAAATTTGAGAAAGTTGTAATGATAAGATGAGAGGTTTTCAAAATTTTAGATTTTGGTCTTAAAAACAAATAAGGAATCTATAAATTAAATTGATTTAATGTTATAAAAGTTTATAATCTAAGATATTGTATCAAATCAAATCATTGCCTCGTTTGTTTTTGGATATGAGATGAATTGATATTAAAGTTAAAAAGTTGAATAAAATATTATTAGAATATATATTTTTATATTATTTTTATTTTGAGATTTGAAAAAATATAATTTTTTATTTTATTTTATATTGAAATTTAAAGAATTTGTAATGATTAGAGAAGATGAAATGAGGTGAGTTGAGATGTGATGTGATGTTTTCTAAAAAAACGAAACCTAAATTTTTTTTATAAGACTTATATTTAGACAAAATTTTGATTTTTCATCTAATAATTATCTAATTATTACAAAATTTTTAAACTTTCAAACAAAACACAAAAAACAATTCAACAATTTTCAAATCCCAAAAAACTTCCTAATCCTAATTTTAAAATTTTGTTATTCAATTTTTTCTCTTTCATTTTCTAAAATTTTATAAAAATCTTAACTCACACGATTTTATTAATATTAACAAATTATCGCACTATCAAATACAGATTTCTTATCTAATCTAATCCCATCTCATCTCATCTGTATAAGCAAACGAGGCCTAAATATTTCTCTTATATTAGTTCAGCTGCTCATCAAACACTATTCTTCTTAGATCGTACGCTAAAGTGGTTCATTCTATTGTTATTATTTCTAATCAAACTAATTAATTTGATGTAGTAAATAAATTATTCTATAAATTCTTGAATAAAAAATTATTGAAAAATATATTACATCAGATAAATAAAGAATAATGCTAGCTACAATTTTAAGATGTCCCGTGCAAACTATTTGATACAAAATGGAGCTTACCATGTTTTTTCATATAAGTCCTAGTTGTGTCCTAATTTTTTTCAAAATAGATTGTGCAGATATGACATATTCTAGGATTATAAAAATTATTTTTTATTAATAATATGAGTCATATTAGATATAAGCTTTAAATACATAATTTCGCTCAAATTTTTTATAAAAATATGAACCTCACAACAAAAAAAAAAAAAATAATCCCAATTTTAATGGTAGGATTTTTTTTAAGGGTATGTTTTAGACCGTGACAAAAAAACTGGCACCGTCTCTCCACCAAAACGACGTTAATCAGACGGCATTGTAACCTAACGGAGCACAAGCCAACTGATTTTATTTAATTTTATTATTTTGTTTTTTAAAATAACGAAAACGCAGAAAGGAAGAAACTGTATAAAAGCTGTTGAACCAAGCAGACAAACAGAGAGAGAGAGAGAGTCGAGACCCGAGGCCCAGCCTTTCGCCGCACTGCTCGTTTTGGAAAGATAGAGAGAGAGAGAGAGAGAGAGTCAAGTAAAAGGATTCAAATCCAGTTCGTTTTGCTGAGCGCTTGGATGCTGAAAATGCACTTCAATTCTTATGATTCAGATAAAAAAGTAAGCAATCATTTTCCTTTTATCTTATGGATCTTTCTTTCCATACCTTTTCCACTTTGAATTTCTCGTATTTCTTACTAGTTTTTTTTTTTTTTTATTCTGATTTTTTTTTTGACGATTTTAATCTGATTTAAATGGTAATATCGATTGCAGATTCACTGAATTCTGTGATTCGATTTTCCGTTTGCCGGCTTTGCTTCAGAGCAATTACATCCTTTTCATCTTCCAAATCATAATCCGATTACTTCCAGGAAATGAATGCGCCTCTGATCTCGTAGCGGAGGCGTAAATCGTCGGAGAAGATTCTGTTGTTCTACACTACAAGGATCTGAGAAGAACCGATAAGGATAGGGCTTTTGAGTTCCGAAATTTCGAAAGGATTCATCTATCATTTAACGGAGAATTCACTCAATCACCGTGATAATTTCATTTCGGAAGGACATATGTTTTCTTAATTCGGTCTTATTACCGGAAAAAGAATCACATCGGGAAAATCCTTTTGCGCCGTGGATGGAGCATCCTCAACCACGTTCCAGTAAAACCGAGGGTATTTTCGGAACAGAAGTTTTCGTTTTCCAATTTTTGTTTCGTCGATATAACTGAATAACATTTCGGAAAAGTAACACGGAAATGTTTTCTGTTCTTCCTTTTTGTAAAAATATAAAAACAATATGGGGTACAGGACGAAAACCAACACACGACTTTCTGTCACTGTACAGTCGTTCTGATGTCCAACAAGGTCCAAGCCCATCTTCCCAAGGTACTCTCTCCCCTCTTGCCTACGGCGCAAACATGAACTCGTTTGAATTTAGAAATTAGTCGAATGTTTTTAGGTAAATTGAATAAATAATATATATTTTTAATAATAATAATATTATTATTATTTCATGATTTTGTTAATTATATTTTATAAAAAAATTTAAAAAAATTATAATGATGAGTTGAGATGAATTTTAAATACAAATGAGGTTATATCTTTTTTTATTTATTTTTTGTTTATGCTAAACTAATCAAATTCTTTTCATCAATTTCTTCTACTCTTTATCTCTATATTACATATTTATAAAAAATAAATATGTGGTGTACGGATGATAAGTAAAATTTATTTTCTTTTAAATATTTTTAAACTTCTTTTTTTAAAAAGTTTTTTAGAATAACGTTATATATAATTTTAACTCTTGCATATTTTTTTTATAAAATAAATAGATCTTATTATTAAAAAATAATTTTTATGTAAGTTTTAAAATTATTTTATGAATGTGTAAAAATTACAAACTTTAAAATTGTAAGAAAAAGAATTAAAAATTAAAAATAAAAAATAAAAAGAAAAATATTATGTTTTCTTTATGAGTTTTAAATTTTAAATTTGAGTTATTCTATTCATTATTTTTATACCACATATTTATTAAAAAATATAAAAAATAAAAATAGACATTGTTGAGGGATAATAAGAATTTTTTTTATATTAGGTGTCCTATTAAGGCCTATTTTAGATATGTGTTTTCAGAATATCTTATTATTATTTATTATTTTATTATAATTTTATATCTATTTTTTATTATTATTTATTATTATTTAATATTTTATTATTATTATTTTTCACTATTCACAGTTTATTTCAGAATACATTACTGTTCAACCGCATCCTAAATCTTATTGGCCTAGGAATCCGTAAATTTATTGACACGTACCCGTCACCAACGCATCTAATTCTGACTCCAAAATATTCGCATTTCCATTGTGCGGACACGTGACGAGCATTGAATGCGAAATCATGGCCATGAATAAGTGGGCCAGGTTGTAAATTTTATAGCACTCAATTATTTTTATTAAATTATTATATATAATTATATTTTTAAATTAAAATATTTTTATAACTTATTTTATTAAAATATTCTTTATTTAAAATATGGTTGGTAAAAGATTAAAAAAAATTCGTGTCCCTGTTGTTATGAAATTTGATAATGGGGTGTGTTGGGTCGGGTGGGGGTTGTAAATGGGACCCATAAGGATTTTTAGACGATATGATTTATTTTATTTAATAGGGTCATGTCATGCATCTGGACTTCAGTTTAGGTTCATGGTAGCTACCGCGCTGAACGGTTCGGTTGTTTTTAAGATAAGGGAAGATGAGATAAAATTAAAGTTAAAAAATTAAATAAAATATTATTAAAATATATTTTTTAATATTATTTTGAGATTTAAAAAAGTTAAATTATTTATTTTATTTTATATGAAAATTTAAGAAAGTTATAATGATGGAACGAGAAGTTTTTAAAATTTTTAAAATTTTGAATTTTGATCATAAAAACAAACGAGGCCTAATTGTCTGGTTTGAATAGTGATATAAGATAATAAATGAATAGTAATGAAATATATAGTGAATAATAATGAAATAAATTTATGTTTATGAGATTTTGGAAAAAGATAATAAAAAAATTGAATAAAAATATTATAAAGTTATAATATTAATATAATTTTTTTTATATTTGAAAAAATTGAATTATTTTTTATGTTTTATTTAGAAATTTAAAAAATTTGTAATAATTAGATAAAATATTAAAATCTTAAATTAAAAAGTATTTACAGTGTTTGGATATTAAGATAAGATACGACCAAAATATTTTCCAACCAAACCAGGCCGACTAATCACGCCATCGCTAATGATCATTCATGAAAAAGCTAAATTGAGTATTTGTTTTTGTTATTTTTATGGTTCCAGGATCTCTCTATTAGTAGTTTCAGTCTAACAATGTAGATGGCGTGCAAAAGCTAAATTGAGTATTTAATGAGGCTTTTTTTTTTATTATATCCCATAAATTTTGTAGGTTATTTGGGGACAAATTTCTGAATTAATATATGTATATATAGTTGATTTCTTGATCATTCTCTGTTCTTTTTCTTGGATTTTTATTTTCGAAGACGAGTACCTTTTTCTTGGATTATCAGTCCTGTTTTCAAGCCAATCCATCAATTATAACGGGCATAAGGCCTTGTTTGGATTAAAAAATTATGTCAACTCATCTCGTCTCATCTAATCATTACAATTTTTTCAAACTTTCAAACAAAATATAAGAAACAATTCAATTTTTTCAAATCTTAAAATAAAAATAATTTTAAAAAAATTATATTCCAATAATTTTTATTCAATTTTCAACTCTCATCTCATCTTAACTTAACTCACTCTCATCTTATCTCATCTCATTATTCTACCTTTCTCAAAAAATTTTACTTTCTTGTTCATGATCACTTAAGTTTCCCCATGCAGATTTCATCATAATTTAACATGAGAATTACTTCTATCTAAAATTATATTTGATTTATAGTTTTTTGGGAAGCTAATTTCATATAGTTTTTAATGATCGCTTTTGCGAGCAAAATATAATTTCATATATTAATTTTCACCGTCTACAAATCACGCCATTAAATGTCAGTGAAGTCCCTGATGATCTTTCTTGTGGCCAAAAACATGTTATTTACAGTCTTTAGATTTTAGTGTCACCTGAATCTAAATAGAAGCTTTTTGTTTGTTTATTCATTCATGAACAGGAGGGTACCTCAAAACTCATGATTTTCTACAACCACTAGAGCGGATAGGAAAGACCGGTGCGAAGGAAGAATCCGTGGTTGAGATATCAGCTGTGGAAAGGCGGCCGCCGCCAGCTCCGCCTCCTTCTGAAGAGCATATTCTCCCGGGAGGAATTGGGACTTACAGTATAAGTCACATTTCCTGTTTTAATCAAACGTCGGTTCCCAAGCCAGATGGATCAATATTTACGGTGGCACGAGCAGGGAGTTCGGATAGGAATGATGAGAATTCCAACTGCAGTACTTCTTATACAGCCAGTGGTTTCACGTTGTGGGAAGAATCTCATGAGTTGAAAAAGGGAAAGACAAGGAAGGAGAACATGGGAGAAAAGCCTACTGTAAGAGGTATGGTCGTGGTTTATATTCACGGTTTTGTTTTCACATTAGACATTCATGCATGCAATTCGTATAAAAAAACAATCAATTTGCCACTCTCACATGAGTCTCACTTGTTCGAATTTCCCCTCTTCTTTTCCAGCTTGTGGCTATCCACTTACCCCATAATTTTAGCTGGCTTTGTGTGGACATGCAGCCATGCACCACGGAGAAAAATGGAAAGAACGGATTAATAAAATGTTTCTCACATGGAAAAATCTTTGGTCTAACCTCAAAATTCTTTGGCTGCTATATATTATGGACATGCAACCATGCACCACGGAGAAAAATGGAAAGAACGGATTAATAAAATGCTTCTCACATGGAAAAATCTTTGGTCTAACCTCAAAATTCTTTGGCTGCTATATATTATTATAATTTTTGTCACAATCACTACTTCTACTAATGCTATGAGTCGTGATCTACATATACTACTTTGTTTTTACTTTAAACTTGGGGAGCATTCACATATTAAAATAAAGAGAGTTTAATTTGTGACATTCATTTATATACGCTTTATTATTCACTTTTTTATTTGGCCAGTACCCACTATCATGCTTTGTGTGTTAGGATTAGTCGTCCTTATGACCACGGTTTCACCTGGAATTAACAGATAGGACCTAGTCCATTGAGATGGTCATCACCCGGTACACCTTGTGAGCCACCCAGCGTTGCAAATTATTCACCTCTCATCATTTGGTTTTGCTTCCTTGTTCCCCTGCATGTCTCTACAACCATTCCATGAAGAGAATGATTTGTTTAATCCTTGTACCTTAGAATGCGATGGTAAAGCCATTAATTAGGTGTGAGGCATGGCTGATGGTGTGCAATACGTTCAGGTGGACAGAATATTAATTAGTGCCTCTTATGAATTCTGAAAGATGCACAGATCATCCGGGGCGAGAATAAATTCTTACAGAGCCGCATTCTTATGAAATGCTAAAGTTAGAACTCTAATAAAGGTTGTTGCTTTAGTAGTAATCATGATTGTTTTCTCATTTTCTCTCTCTATATGGGTTAAAAAGTAGGATCATACTGAGCTGTGTAATGGGAAGAGGTTTTCAAATTAGACAAATTTTATGCAGGTATTTATAAAAGTGGATTCTATTAATAAAAAATAGATTTTTTGAATGGTGGAATCTATCTTTTAAAAAAAAANAGCAGAACAACAAGAGCTTCGTCGACGTGATAACATCCGCCAAGGGTATTACCCTGGAAGATGATTTGGACGATGAAGAAGAGACGTTTGTCCCAAAGAAAGAGCCCTCTGCTATAGTCGCTACTACCCACAAAGGTATAGTCAAATAAACCTGCTCGGGTTCGATCAATTCTTAAACTTGTTCGCGTACTACTACTCCAGGAATCATAGCCAGTGTAATATGCAATACAAAAGATTGCTGTTCTTTTTTCCCGCGAAAAAAGATTGCTTCTTGGTTCCCTTCTTTTCATTTGATTTGAAGAAGTGTGAGTTTATACAGGGGAATTAAAGGTAAAGTTGGACGGGAAAATCTCTGATCAGAAGGTTAACACGCCACGGTCGAAGCATTCTGCCACGGAACAGCGTAGAAGGAGCAAAATCAATGACAGGCATGTTTTCCTCCCTCACATTGGAAGCCTCTTTCCCGTTTGTAGCTTTATCTTTGTATTTGTTGCATGTTTCTGTGAGTTTGCATTTTGAATTTATTTTGAACTTGTATAGTGATTAAGCATTCCTGATCCCTGCTTGTTTAATGTTCTTTCACTTCTATTTTTCTTATACTTTTCCTCATCTTCATGCATATTAATTGTGATGTATCGCCATACAAAGATCAGTTCAACCAATTCCTGCATCAAAGGTGTAATCAACGTATTTTTTTTTTCTTTTCCAATAAACACAGTACCGTGTTTCACAATGAATAGAATGCCCGGGAGTTTGAACTATCTGCTTCATGAACTTTCTTTTGGTTCATTGTACTTGGGGAGTAGATTGATAGTGTGCAAGACCCCCTTCCGGGTCGGACATGCTACTTTCATTTCCAATCCATAAGCCAAGTTATAAGAGATCCATAAAGAACTCAAATATAACTGAAAATCTCATTAATAAAACTTGAACAATAGCAAGCATAACAAAACCCATGAACTGAAAAGTTGATAAAGTCTCTCAATTTTACAAAAGCCATTATAAATAAAGCTCTCTAATAATAAGATAACACTCTGGCTTGCTGATCCATCTTCAATCTCCCTGATACCTGAGATGTTTAAAACATAAAAACAAAATGAGTCGAATACTCAAAGATTATAACGAAGTTTTCACTTTTGAAGGAACATGTATATAGTTTAATAGCATTCACACATTATAAATCATTTTCCTCTAATCTCTGGGTGGCCAACACACATTTACGCACTGTGTGTAAGGGTTGGCAGTCTCAAAGATTATGATTTCATGCTTGCGGCCGCAGGTGGGAACCTAGTCAAGGAGATGGACATCACTCGATAAACTAGGTGCACTCGAGTGAGCCATTCTTGGCGGACCATAGAAGATAGCTTGCCATCTGCCCATCATCCTCTGGTACCATTACTCCTCAACAGTCAAAAGCCAAGGAAAAATTTAAAATTCGTTGACATTTATTCATACATCATGTTAGAGGGCATGGTTGTAATTAGTGTAACCTGTGAGGGTATAATTGTCAATTGTATGTAGTGTATATATATGATGGTACATCAATGAATAAAGAAAGTATTGTCTCCATGTGTTTCTACACATCATATCAGTTTCCTTCCCTTTCATCTCCTTTTGCTTCCTTTGCTTCTTTTCCTCTCTCACTCATCATTTGACACATGTATATACTATAATTACATCACATAGAGGAAGCAGACACACAAATCATTTATACACATTCTTTCATAATATTGAATGCATAAACAGGGCTACCAAAGAAAAAGCTTTAATTCATTGTGATATTTTGAACACAATCTCAGAAAAGAACATTTCAGTGATATAAAAGAAACAAAGGCATGATTGTATCTACTTGCCTTGCTCACTAGTTTGCTCAACTTCCAGACTTCCTTAGAAATATAGTAAAAACATCCATAGCTATTACTATCTGATATTTTCACTTAAGCTAAATTTCACAAATCCTTTTTTGTATACTTAGACCGATCTGATTTCCTTGTTTTCTATTTGTGTTTTCGAAGAAACTTATTGTTTCATCCATAAATAATCACATCATTTGCTCAAGTTAAACAAAAAATACAAAGGTTTTGTTGGAGCATAGTTTATTGACACGGACCTTGTTATTGGAGGCAATTAGTTGATTTACCAACCAATGGGGTTGTTGCTGACGTCTTATATTATTTATGGTAACAATGCAGATTTCAGATGCTGCGAGAACTCATTCCTCTTAGCGACCAAAAGAGAGATAAGGCGTCCTTTTTATTTGAGGTAAACCAATCTCTTGTAGTAATCCATTCTTTGACTCTTTTTCTTTTGTAGTAATTTGTTCTTTGATTTCTTTCCTTCACCTTGCAATGTCCTTACAGTTGGATATGGGGGTTCTCAATCTCTTTGCAGGTTATTGAGTACATTCAGTTCTTACAGGAGAAAGTGGAGAAGTATGAGGGGGCATACCAAGGATGGAATCATGAGCCAGCTAAATTGATGCCATGGGTAAATTTCTTTGCTTCTTATATGTATTTAGTTGTTTATTTTGTGTGTGTCCAACTATACCTGGTGAAATATATCTTTCGGAAGTGAGTTGGGCCTCCAAATATAAGTACACCTATGCATGCACCCACAATGATCAGTTTTGGGAATTTATATTTCAATTTAAGCCAGATCATATTAATTCATATTAGTGCTAAACATTATATGACGGTGTCTGCTTGTTTGTAGCAGAGAAACAATCACAGGCCAGCTGAAAGTCATGTTGATCAATCTCGAGTAAGTGGGTCTACTCCTGCATTAATGTTTGCTGGGAGTTTTGATAAGAAAACTATCTCCGCCTCTCCAACTTTTGCTGGAAGTGCAAAGAAACCAATTGAACCTGACATTAGTGCTGCCACTACCTTTAAACAGATGGATCACCATCCTGAAATAACCAATCAAGCAGTGACCCTTCCTATGTCACCAGAACCAAGCTTCTTCACTACAGTCAAGAGTAGTGCTGCAGTACATGAACTCCTTTCTAAATTGGCATCGGATGCAGAAAACATTCTGTCTCAGCCTCAACCACGGTTATGTGAGACAAGATCAGGCACTAATGGGGGCATTACTACTAGTGATAAGCTGAAAGAACAAGAGTTGACTGTTGAAGGTGGTACCATTAGCATCTCAAGTGTGTACTCCCAAAGGTAAGTGCATGTTTAATTTACATAATCATTAGATATATGCATCTTGCATTTTTCATAATCATTAGGCCTGTGCATCGTGCATTTTTTTTTTAATGCAAGTCTATTTAGTTTGCACATGTACTTTGAACTCTGAATCTCGGTTTGCTTGTTAATATTGCAGATTCACGTCAGATAAATATTAGTATAGACACCATGAAAAGTTGAAAAATCTAATTGAATCACAGATTTGGCCTTTGGGTAATGAAAAAGTCTAAAAGTCAGGCATGATTTCTAGGGTACAAGTATTCTTGTAGCATGCAACCAGACTCCCATCATTTGAGGTCAGATGTTACAGATGGTGATTGCACAGTTTCACCGAACCACATCCTTTGATCTTAGTTTTAGGCTATCTTGCCTTTAGCTTAATGAGCAGTTCTGCAATCTGCATATTAGGATATGAACTTGCAAGAATGGAATCCTTTGAACCCACAATCAATTTGAAAACTCATCCAAGATAGCCAAAATCAAGTCAATGGATGGATAATCTAAACTAGATGAGAACTCGTTTCAAGAACCTAGATTATATTAAAATCTAGACCCGTTGAAGAACCCGTCTCAAAAACCCAGATTACAAGGAGGAACGCCACAAAGGTTGTGATTTACCTTTGATAAGTTCAAAAGTTCAATCAAGAACAAAATCAGTAAACTCAACTCATAATTAAAATTCAATATTGTCTAACCCTTCAAATGAGGCTATAAAAACTATTTAAACCAAAACCTAATTGAAACCCTAGCCAAAATAAAACCCTTTTTCCCAAAAATATCCCTGGATGAATAGTGCCGCGGCTGCTACAGTAACTTGGCTCTTGAAACCCTAGTTTCTAAAAGGTAACTTTCCAAATAAGCCCTTGGCCACAATACAATGCCTTCCCAAAAACCCTAGTTCATAAGAAATAAGACATGTGGGCCAAACATTCTCAAGCCCAATTATTCTAGACTAATTCCTATAACTAATAAAATAAGCCCCTTTAATGAAATAAACAAGTTTAAGACCTTCAATCACATAAACATAATAATAGGCCCTAATTTATGTTGCACACTACCATAGCTTGTATCAAGTGGAACAAAACTAGTTTTTCTTCTTTAAAGCCCATCTTGTGTGTTGGGCTCTTGCTAGCTTCATCCCATGTGGATTGTACCAATCTTTGCATTGCTTCCTTGATCTTCTTAGCTCTTGATCTTGTAATTGGCCCATCTGAAACTTGCAAAGATTCTTTAAGACAAGGTCCATGTTGGTGCCAATCAGAGAAGATGCAACTCATGCCGTCATGTGTTGATTAGCACCTTTTTTAAAATTTGAATATATAGACTATGTTGTAGTTGCAATCATGTTTTCAACATGGCTGTAAGATGCTATCACAAGTGCTAGTAGCATTGCATAGTCGTAGGCCTTTATTTTTATTTTTATTCATTATAAGGTGGAGATTATTGGATTAAACCTTTTTGTTGTGCGTGCAATGAAATATTGCTGAACTCTAGTTTACCGAAAATGTCATTCTGCCACTTTTTACTGTAAGCATCTGCTTAAGTTCTGCTGATCTCTTTGGTAGACCCAACTTTGTACACCCTCCATTACTCGGAAAAAGGGGATTGTCTTATAGTAATTTTTCATTGCTAACAACTGTTGTAGGTACCAATTTGAGAACCATATTTTGTAACAGCATGTTTTGATTATGAATCAAGATAACGAAGGCATCTTTGGTATTGAACAGATTGCTGACTACTCTGACACAAGCACTCCAGAACTCCGGAGTGGATCTATCGCGGGCCAGTATCTCAGTGCAAATTGAGCTTGGGAAGCAGTCTAACAGTAGAGCGACTGGAGCACCATCCGCCATTAAGGTATATTGATCCTGCAATTTTTATATTGAAAATCTATTTTCAAGTGGAAATTTTCTACAGTTACTGCAAAATTTAATTTCTTTCTTCATGGAACTATGTAAATGTGCCTAAAATTTGTCAACCATTTTCCCTTAGGATATTGGTGTTCCCTCTGGCAAACAAGGAACAGCATGCACTAGAGTTGCGAATGCCGAAGACTCTGACCGAGATTTTAAGAAGCTCAAAACAGGCAAAACCTAATTTGACAATGCCATTTTTATCTTTCTTATTATTATTATTTATATATCATATGATTTTTTTGGGGTAGCCTATATCATCTTGGAGGATGGCTTATTCACATCCTCCTGTTGGATTTAAAATACGGTTAGATGATCGGATCCACAGATTTCCCAGCAAAATAATGTATGATTTGTTCATCTATTTGTTGTCATCATCACAGAGGTTTCCATATTGATGTTGAGAAGCTGCTCTTTTTTCATGTAAGGCTTCTTCCATTCATGTAAAGTTTCTTTCAGGACTACTTTTCTTGACTAGTGAAATATTACAATATAATTTTTATATATTGAAAAGGGTCTGCTATAACCTTTTTGTTATATCATTAAATTCCATAAATATGTCTATAATTTTTTTAAATTCAGTGTTTTAGACACGCATTCAATCTGGGCTGATCTCTATCTTCTGAAGTTTTGAGACTCAAGTTGGCAGTAAATTTTCAGTCTTTTCTTTTTTTCCGAGTCTTTGGTATTCCTCATCCCAAAACAAGCCAGCATGGCATGTTCGAATATCTGATATAACAAGCATTTACGGATCGAATCCTAATGGAAAATACTTTAGCTATAAAAGAATTACACAAAAGTAAATTTATAAACTAACATGAATTGATGTAATATGATAGATTGTAAAGTTATTTTTAATATAAAGTAGATCTAACGTATCATATGAAGCTACATCAATTTATAAATTTATTTTTATATAATCTATTTGTATCTATAACAATTCTCTTTATAATATTTATGAAATTAATGACAACTACCTACTTTTTGTTCTCACACTTGGACCCCAGCTTTTTATTGTGCATATTGAAGACCAAAGTTTTTTAAAATTCGTTTTCGATCAAAATGATATACATACAACTATTTTTATAATTTTTTTTTTGACATAATTCTGTTTTTAATGAGGGACTTATAAAAATAATATTATTTTACAGATATATTCTCAATTTAAAATATAATTAAATCAATGGTTATAAAAAAAAAAATTGTACGTTTATATTACTCTTCACTTAAATCCTTGATGGAAAATGTTGATGTGACCATTTGGCATCACATGCCCAGTCATCAATAAAAGTACTAAGATTATTAAAAAAAGCAAAAATAATAAAAATAATAAATTAAAAAGTGTTACCACAAAGTTGGTGGGATATTAACTTCAGCTTCATCTTCATGTAAGCAAGAGACATCCACCACATGCAATACTTGGCACTTCGTTATGGATGTAGTCGGTGAGATCCCCTGTGGAAGAGTGTGGTGGAGGCAAGACCTTCCCCCCACTGCACGTGCGCTATTCTCCCTCCTTACTAGAAGGTGAGGTAAGGGATCATTCTCCTTCCAATTTCAATGGACAGGAAAAATCCATCTTCGCCCATACCCAAAGCTGCGCATGTGGAGATCAAAAAAGTCATTTGCAGCTCTTACGAGGATTTCCAGCTCTATACATCCACTTGCAAAGCTCCAATCGATGTCACAGTTCAGTACATCACAGTAGTGGACCAAGGCATTGTATATGTAGACCAAACATCTCTCTCTCTCTCTCCCACTTTTGTTCTTTGGTATCAAGCAGTTTACTTGGTAGAGAATTAAAAAAAAGTTTTGTCACATGCAGTCACTTTTGGATAATCCACTAATTTGATTGACTAAAACAGTTATTTTATATTAAAAAAAATGACGTAACAAATAATATTAGTGGAATGTGCAAGGAGTACACAAAAATGACTGTATATAAAATGTTTGATTAAGATGCTCAAACTTTAGATATTACTTGGTGGTATGGGAGAAACACATGGCCTAATTAATTAATTTTAAGATTTAAATGTACACTTACCCTTGAGCCCCCATAAATAGTGATATCTTGAACTACATTGGATCAGGTGCTGCATCAAAAATTGGAAAACGTTGGATCAAGTGAAAATTTGGTGTCTTCTTCAACAACACTTGCGATGTTCCCCAATTTAATGGACACCAACTCTCATCAGCTACAGACTCCAAGAATGGAGTCATAATGCTTAGTTTTATCACACCCTTCACAGTCTCTTACTTTACTTCCCTCTTTGATGGGCTCTTATTTATTATTAGTGATATCAATCAAGGATTTGGGTTCAAATTTTAGTTGAAGTTAGATTCATATTTTAATGGGAATAAATATTCATATCAAACAAAAATAAAAATATTACTCTGTTCACGCCATTCCCATTTACATGATAATTTGTTTTATTGGATCTCTATCTCATTAAAAAAAAAAAGAGTAATTCGATTTTTAAGTCTATTTATAGAATGCACAATCTATATAACTTACATGATAAGACTTTATCTATAATATTCAAATTTTAAAATATATATTTTAAAACAAATTATATAATGTAAGCACTTTCACTTTCGTAGTTGTTTTATTGATGCTGGCTTATAAATAGAATTTAAAATAAAAAAAAAAACTCTAAATTAATTAGAAAAAAGAATTTGCACACTCCCTTTAAGAGAAGGTAAATTTGCGACTCATATAAGATAATTAATTTTTTTAATAGTAGACCTTTTTAAAAAAAAAAAGAATGTGCGTGACTTACACAGTCTAAAACTGTAAATATAATTTATTATATATATATATTTGTGTTCTCTAGTACGTGGCCAATTCTTATTCGTTTGTGTGATAATTGAACATATTAAAAGTAGTGGCCCTCCATCCTCCTAGGTGGTTCTTGGATCATTCAATGAAAGCCTAGGAACATTATTAAAAAATAATTTATTTTTGAGAGCGGACTATATATTAATGTCTCTCAATTCTCTCACTTCAACTCATTGGTACTCTCGTGACAAAAACAATGTTTGGAGACGTATGGATCTGAAATTCTGAATCCCTTCCGTGACAAAATCAATTAATGAAGGGTAGGCACACCTTAGGATTCCCGGTTATCATTTTTTGGACCTACAAGAATAACTCAAACAGTTTTGATTTTTGATTTTTCAATAAAAGTTATTTTATTCTCAAATCACTATGTAAAATACATTTAATAAAATATTTATATGACATAATTTAATTTAGGAGATAAATTTTAAAATCTGAATTTTAAAAAATTTATTTCGAAGTCAATGTGTAAAGCACACATAGTAAAGTACTTATATGACATAATTTGATCTGAAAGATAAAT
>QEOT01003959.1:592-47757 GCA_003123785.1 Pterocarya stenoptera
AACATCCTCCAAAAAGTTACAATCAAAGTGGTCGTTCTCATTTTGTTATCTTGTACAGACATGTGCATTGCATGTGTGCCCAATTGAAAAAATATGAGAATTTAAATTTATATTTATATAATTTTTTAATTTTAAATATAAATGGACAGAGTTTCATTTATATTTTAAGATTTTATTATTGATCATAATAAACATCACATATGTTATGTACAAAATATTGATAACTACAACATAAAAATTATAATAATGTGTTAATTTTAAACTTAAAAAGTACATTAATAAGTGTTAAATAATTTAATCGTATAATTATAATATAAATTTTCATTAGTTATAACTACAAAAAACAATTTGAATAAATTGTAATACATTACAAATTTTAAAAGTTAAATTTGAATTATTTATTAAAGTACGAATTAAAGGAAAAAAATAATAGAAAGAAATAAAATTTAATTTTTTAAGATTTTATTTTGTTATTACAATTTTATGAGCAATTGGTATATTAATTTAGGAAAACATTTATCAAGATATTGGGTAATAATTAGGTTGGAAAATATTTTTTAACAGAAAATGTCTACTTACAACTGGCCAGCAAAACCGTGAGGACACCGCATCCCACGTGGCTAGTTTACTTTTTCTTTTCATTGCATTTAAAGCGTCCTCATCATTATTTTGACGTTTCTCTCTCGTCTTATCTCTTCTGAAAATTATCTTCTTCTTTTTTTCTCGCATCATCTACGTCTGCGACTGGAATAGGTCTCTGAAATAGATCTTCAAAAGAATATCGATTGTAAATAATTTTTTTCTTCCTCAAAACCAACTTAATCAGCTTTTCCTCCCTCTTCATATTGCTGAGTTATTCTAAGACAAAAATAAATGAAGTAGTAATGGTAAAATAAATTGAATTAACTACTTTCATTACTTCATATGATCATCTGAATAGAAACGTTTCGACCAGCGCTGGTCTTTAAATGCTGAGCTCTGGTGATGGAATCCATTTCTGGCGACTCTACAGTCATGCGGTCCATTTCTGGCGCTCTTATTTTCCTGAATTACCTTCAGTCGGCTCGGTTATTTAACAAAGAGGACATTGACTGTGTTTATTTCTTGGCCGAATCGTCGTAGCGATAACTGAGGAAGCCGCTGGTGGATGTGGAAGGTGGGGATCGAGATAACCAAATCATATAGTGCGCACCAGCCACGAGGCTTCACGGTCTTGCTTGCCTTGAAATTGAGTGGCCATGTCCCACCACCAAGGCCCTCGCATAGGTGGGACTTACTTGCGTATGAAGCCATGATCGATCGAGACAACACCATGATCATGTTCGTGAAGGGCCTTGTAGAGGAGAGCGTATTTTAGAGAGAGAGAGAGAGAGAGAGAGAGAGAGAGAGGTTGCAAACGACGATCACCTTCAACAGATTCGGCTACCCACGTTGACGACCACTGGCGCCAATTCGGCTATTCACGACCGGCTATCCTCGACGACGACCATCGGTGTAGACTGCAGACCCACGACAATGAGATACTCTTGATTTTTTATTTCCATGTCTTGTATTTTTTTTCATTGTTTTTCTCTCTTTTTTTTTTCCTTCTCTCTTTTTCTTGAGTAATATAATATTAAGCGGTTCCCCAGCGATTACTCGTCCTGGTTGTACGTAGGAGGACTGTTTTTAGCACTTGTGTATTTTCCACATCTAATGCCGTTTAAAGCAAGAAAAAACCCAACTCTTTCTGTGGGCCTTTGTAGTGGTTTGTAGTGTATTAATCTCTGTGGTCCTAGCTGGTGAGTTAGGGTTTGTGTATTTTATTGGGCCAAGTGTGTGTGAGTTGAGCCCAGCACGTGTGTGGAATGAAAACCCTAAGTTTTCATCTCTTTCCTTCTTCCTCTGGATGCGTCGCACATTTGCTCCTTCTTTCTTTTATTTTCAATTTTTTTTTCCTTCTTCGTGCTGCTGACGCCGCCCACCTCCTCCAATCGAACCAACGCCATGCAGTGATTCTTCTTCTTCCTTGGTTGCCACCGCATTTCCTTCTCTTCACTGCAAACCTCCATGGCCTTTCCCGTGTCGCTCGGTTCCTCCCATTTTGTTGTGTGCTATCTCCTTGCCGCCGCGGCACGCATCTACCTCCGTGTCTAATAAGTTGGAGTTATTCTTGATCTCAGATGAATGATTATTTCTGAGTTCAGTTCGTGTGTTATTTGGTTTTGGTGATAAATCATTTGGGTTAATAGGAAATTCCTCATAAAATAAGGGATTCTCTCGTGCCGGTTAACGGCGGCACGATAGGAATTGAGATTAGAAGGAGAGAGACGCCGGCCGGAGGGGAAGAGAATCGCCGAGGTGGTGTTGGTCACGCCGGCATGCGGCGGTGCACTGCAGGAGACGAAGAAGCGGACGAGGGAGAGTAGAGGAGTGGCAAAACGAGAATTTTGGAATAGAAGCAGGGGCAAAATTAAAAAAAAATTTGTTAGACAAAAATACTGTAGATCTCTCATTCGCATTTATATATATAGTAGATATTATTATATCCTTGTTTATTGAGATTTAAATAATTATAAAATTATTTATTTAAAATAAATAACTTGTACAAATTTTAAATATATATACAATAAATTCATTTTATAAAAAAGAAGACACAATTATGAAAAAATATATAATAAAAAAAATTAGTGAGACTACTGTTTTACAAAGAATTTGTGCCATACTTACTAATTTTAAGCTTTCACTTAGCATTACTTTTAGATAAATTTCTTTGTTTATTTTTTATTTTTTTTATCCACTCTCTTAGATGCACAGCTGGATAAATATTGTAAAACTAGGCTTTTAGAAAATGATAGATATACAACTATTTTTTATAAATTTTAAATGATAGATATTTTTATAAAATAATTTATAAAAATAACATCATTTTATATAAATATTCTCATTTTAAAATATAATTATATAAAAAATTAGAAAAAAAACTATACATATATCATTACTCAATGCCTTTACTCCTTGGCTATCGTCGTTCTAGAGCTAGCTTCCCATGTTTTCTCAAGCAATAATTTGTACTAACAATCATTACCTATTTCATGATCCGTGAGAATATTGATGGACAAGCCACACACTTTTATCAGTGGTATAACTTAAGCGTTATGCTATACACCAGCTACAATCATGCATGGTGTTGAAGTTCACATATGATAATTTTTTTTTCATTAAGGTGTAGGGTATTATACGAATATTTATGTACATTGATACTATTTTATAAGCTATTTTATAAAAATACCATTAATTTAAAATATAATTGTATAACCTTAGTCACTTCTCTTTATTTTTTTCTAGAAGGTTTTATATAGCACATTAGATCACACTATTATTTGGGGATTGGAAAGGAAATAAAAAGGTCAGTAAATCCTCACACAAGGTGCCTAGATTACCTTTTTTTTTATTTGAGCAAGTCAACTTGTATTGAGGAAAAGTGAAAGGATTCAAATAGAAATGCAGATTAATTCTAAATTGTATGTCCCCAAATTCTAAAAGAAGGAAAACAAAATCAAATTAATTTCTACGGCTAGCTACCATGATTGTGAATTTTACCAAAAAATAAAAATACGGAATGATTTTGAATTTAGCCCAGTTGGATGTTCGGATTTTTTATTTTTGAGTTTTGATATACATAAGTCGGCATGCTCACTTGTAGTAAGACACTGTAATTTAAAGGAAAAAAAAATCACAACACTAATGATTTTTTAATATAATTAACGTGAAAAGCTTTTACAGAGGTGTAAAAAATAAAATTTTTAAATATATTTTATCTTTTTTCCCAAATCATATGTCAATTTTTCTCTCAAATTAGATCTATGCAATTCAATTAGATATTTAGATCCTATTTGGATGTTGAGTTGAGTTCTTTATAAATATTAGTGAGTTGAGATAGTGGAATGAGTTTCGTGAGGTCCACTTAAGATGAATTTAGATGTGTTTGAATATTAAAATAAGTTTAGATGTATTTATGAAAAGTTAAAAAGATGGTAGGTCTCACGTGTGAAGAGTTGGATTGAAAAGAGTTGTGGATCTCACATGTAAATATGTTTTGAATTAAAATAAATTTAATAATTTGAGAGTTTAGTATTTAAATGTTAAACTTAACTTAAAATTAAACTAAACTGAATTCAATTTAAATTTCAAACAGAAACTTATAAAGCATCAGAATTAAACTAAATTGAGTTCAATCCAAATTCGAGGGACGCACCAAAAAAATAGGCTCTGCCGTAGTAAAACTAATTTATTGGACCCTGTACTAATTGACGTGCTCTCCTCCCATCGCGTAAAACTTAGGGCTAGTTTGGGTACCAAGAGTACCTGAGGTACTCTCAAACACTCTCACTACTATTCTTTACTTTATTATTACTTTTTACCTACTTTTTCTACTATTAATTACTTTTCACCTACTTTTTACTACTATTCAATATTCTATTATTACTTTTTTATTACTTTTTTATTACTATTCATAAACATTCTAAGATACTTTCACTACCCAAACCAAGCCTTAGTGTTTCTTTTTTATTTTCTAATATATTTGTTGTTTTTACTTTTGAATTAGTAGATTTGAAATGATGATTTATTCGGCTACCTTTTGAATCCACTTTTTGCTCTGACAGCTCGAATTAAAGTGATCTCACAAACCTTTACCACCCCCACAAAAAAAACCTGAAGAAAATATTGCAACTTTTCAACTCTCTCTCTCATATATACGCTCTCTTATAATCAACATCCTATTATCTCAAAGAAATTCTGGTTCGTCTGAGAGATCATTGGCTGTCAGATGAATAACAGAACGAATGTTACCGTTACCCACAGTACTACTACAACAACAACAACAAGGTTTATCAAATGTGTGACAGTTGGAGATGGTGCTGTTGGGAAGACGAGCCTTCTCATCTCCTACACTACCAACACTTTCCCGACTGTATAACCTCTCTTCACTTTCATGCCCTTTATTTCTTGTGTTCTCTCTTGTTAGTTGCTTCTCATGTTCATTTGCGTATGATTTTCCCTCCCAATGGGTTTTGCTTTTTGGGTTTCTTTTATATTGTTCCACAGGATTACATCCCAACTGTTTTTGATAACTTCAGTGCCAATGTTATGGTTGATGGGAAGACTGTGAATCTGGGTCTTTGGGATACTGCCGGTCTCTCTCTCTCTCTCTCTCTCTCTCTCTCTCTCATGGTTAATTTGTATAATCCTTGATTTTGTTTTTATCTTTCGATTTGTTTCGTTGGTTGTTAAGTTAGTTACTATATAAGAACCATGGCGATCGCCATTATCATCCCCAAACTATTGGAAAGACTCAGTTTTCATATATTTCTCACTGATTTCCTTTCAACCAAACAAGCACTTAATTTGAGAACATGGCAAAGAAAGTAATTGGCCGACTGTCGGCAAAAAGGCAGGATCCTATGTTTCCTAAAGCTTTTAATGGCATGAATCTTCCCACGCAGAGAAAATAGACACTTAAATCTTATCGAAATAATTCAAAATTTTTGCAGGTCAAGAAGATTATAACAGGTTGAGGCCGTTAAGTTACAGAGGAGCTGATATTTTCCTTCTCTGCTTTTCTCTCATAAGTAGGCCTAGCTTTGAGAACATAGCAAAGAAAGTAAACTTTTTCTTTTTCTTTTTTCTCTTTCTCCATTGAAGTCTTCTTTTGATTCTCTGTCATTGACCAAATGTATAGACTGATCAGATTAATGTCTTTCTGCTTGTTTCTTTTTCTTTGTGCCTCTTATTATGTTGGAGTAGTGGGTTCCGGAGCTGAGACATTATGCCCCATCAGTGCCCATTGTTCTTGTGGGGACCAAACTAGGTGATAGATTCTTTACTTTATCAATTTGTTAGTTCTGTAAATGCCTGTTGCCATAACTTTTCCCTTGCTTTAATGCTCTAAATAATCGAGTATGCTTGGTGGAAGTCGAAAACTGAAGAATTAAGAAAAGTTCTTTTCCTATAGAATTTTCAAGATTTTCTTGTCTGTCACATGGATGCATAAGTTTGGTATATGCAGTTTTTCACAGAACAAAAATTCGTGTCCTTTCTTCCTTGGCTTCTTCATGCTTGTGTCTTGTTATTTTCTGTTTAATGCGGTTCAATTAATGGCAGATCTGAGAGAGGATGAACAGTTTCAATTGAATTATCCCGGGGCATGTACAATTTCTACAAAACAGGTTGGCTATGCACTCTGCAACTTTTTTTTTTTTTAAGCTTTTGTTGTTTATTCATCTGTTAGCTACACTATTGCATTGGATTGTATGGTCCTTAGTCTGATGTTTATGTACCCTTGAATTGTTTATGCTGAAACAAACAAACATAGGCAAAAACTAAATGCAGCCAGTCAAGAATTTTGTTCCCTTATTAATAAAAGATTCTATAATACCTCTTTTAATGCCAGGGTGAGGAACTAAAAAGGCAAGTTGGAGCAATAGCCTATATAGAATGCAGCTCAAAGACACAGCAGGTATGAGATTTGAAAGCATGTTTTTTTAATTGTAAGGCACTCTTCCAAGAACTGTCACATGAAAGTTTACTGATGAAACATGCAGAATCTGAAGGCTGTCTTCGATACTTCTATCAAGTTGGTTCTTGATCCTCCAAAGTCCAAAAAGCCAAAGAGAAAGCAGAGGACCTGCATTTTTCTGTGATCAATTAATCCTCTAGTGTTCAGGGTTTTTAAGCCAATTAAGGATGTTGAGAACTCTCCTTTTTCTCTTAACAACAGTTGTCCATTCCTCTCTTTTTCTTGTTTTCCTTTTGGATGTTTTCTTTGGATTGTTTATATGTGTTTGGCATTTATATAAGTAGCAAGATCCTCTATTTATACATACCAAGATTGGTAATTAAAAGGAAAAGGGTATGTTAAAAGGTTGGGGCACTCTTGATTTTGTAAATTTCAGGGCACTCCTGTATTGATATTTTATTTAAAGTTCTTATTTGTGGAAGCCCTCTAGCACCGGGCCCAAAAGCTATTGTGAATGAGCAATTGGGCCAAAATTGGAATATGTGAATGTCTATGAATAATCCAAAAGATTCAACATACCAAATCAAATCAATTATAAAAAGAAAAGTCATGTCACAAACTATATATACTACTTCCTCCTTTTTATTTTATTATGACAAATATATAGTCATTTCGCTCTTTATATCAATGTAATCTCGTGTAATATAAATTTAATTATAAAAGGAAGCCAATGAATTACGTACACATGCAGAATAGTTTTGAATTAATTTAGTTTAAGCTAGCATTGACAATTCGTATACAAAAGTACTACATACGTATTAAACTTAAACTCCCTTTGGTGATCAGACCATTTGAATTACGTGTCACCCGTCCCAACAAACCCATCTGTATTGTGACCTAATTACGTTACCATTTGTCCTATATTATAATTAATTACGTTAATGATCCTTTCGGAAACCTTCTAACAACCCTCAATAAAAGTCAAAATTAAACCCATTTCTTCCTTAATTGAGTCTATAACAATTTATTGACAAAAACCGAAATTAAAATGGTCTCCCATTATTCCAACCACCTTATGTATATAATTCCATATAGAGAACTTTGAATATATCATATATATGATCGATCTCCTGAATTTGACAAAAATAAAAAAAATTATCATATATATATGTACATCCGATCGAGGGGGACGACATTTGATTTTGTAAAGTCGTTGGCAAGCAAGCGTGTCATGTACGTATATAAGTCGGCCTCAGATCTCGGCCACATTGTATAAGTCGGCCTCTTCCTCTTCCTCTGTGTTTAAGATCCTTAATTTTTTACACCGACCAAAACCTTCTATTACATCGAAAGCTATACATCAATTCTTCCTAAAGCGAGAACTACTGATCTAGCTAACCATCCAAACGTCGACGTACATTCAATATTTGACCAGATGATGATGATCAGCAAGAACATGGATTATGCACAACAGTCTATTGGAAAACCTGCACTACTCTTGTTGCTCTTCATTGGGATCTTCTTCGGCCTCTTTGTTTGGTCTTCCTCTGTCAGCAATCCGTTCAATGCATTCCAAAAGGAATCCATTTGCAGACCTTCAAAAACGGTAAATATAATTAAGTACTTTTCTTGCTTGCAGCTTATTATTTCGTGATCATTCCATGCACAAACATGAATATGGGTTTTCTTAATTTGCTTAAAAAAGTAATTTTAAGCTATAATAATCCCTGCAGACCACCGATATTTATGTCCCCCAACAAGATGAGCTTGAAGAAGCTCTATCCAAAGCTTCCATGGCAAATAAAACGGTCATCATCGCTATCGTAAACAAGGCCTACGCTGACCAAGACATCAGAGCAGACACCACCATGCTTGACCTCTTCCTTGAGAGCTTTTGGCTTGGGGTGGATACTAGACCACTCCTTGACCACCTCTTACTCGTAGCCGTAGATCAGACGGCCTATGATCGCTGCCAGTTCCTACGCTTGAACTGCTATAAATTGGAAACGGACGGCGTGGATTTTGGGGGAGAAAAGATTTATATGTCCGAGGATTTCATCAAGATGATGTGGAGAAGAACTCATTTTCTCATGCAAGTTCTCAAGCGTGGCTACAACATCATCTTCACGGTACGTTAAGTTCTATACTAGCTATTGCTTTCCTTCTGCGTGGCATGCATGCAGTAAATTACTAAATACAAATATGTTAATGGGAATATTTTTGGATCGTCTTTGATAGATCATGAAACTAATTAGACTGGAAAATGCTTCACAGATTAACATGATGCATGCCATGGAAGTACGGTGTGAGTAGATCGAGTAGAGGTAGTAGGTTAATTATGATTAACATAAGATTATCTTGGTCTATAAAAAAATAGTTGAGTACGTAGCCTGACTTTTGGCTATGAAACTGATGTGGTTGCAATATCAAAAAGCTTTTTCAATTAATTTAATTAATATATCCCTTTACCAAGCTGAAAGAGTACCATAATGTACGTTTGGTGACTGGTCCTGTCATGGAATATTTTTTTCTACTGATAGCTAAGTAGATGCAGCCACACACAAGTTAGGTTATGAAAAAGGCTACTATGACGTCCCAAACGTACCGTTTCAGTGCACCACTTGGTGAAATTTTTATTTTTTTACTTAATAATTAAAAAAGTGATATTAAATATATTAATTTATTTTTTTATTTTTTAAAAATATTTAAATCTATTAAAAAAATATAAACAAAAAAATTAAAAAAAATAAAAAGTTAAAAAATCACTATCGATCATATAGAGTGGACTACTCTGCAGCCCGACACTTACATTATATACAGATGGAATATGATTTTTTTTAATAATTATTTTGTCTTCAATACAATTTCCATTGATATAAGATGTGAATCTCGCTATATTAAAGACCATTTATAGATAATATTAATTACAGTAAAACCTAAATATATAAACGTCTATATTTTTAAAAATTTGAGACAAAAAATGATAAGAAATTGTATATGAATTTTTATCCTTCCGTTATGGCCCGCTGTGGCAATCTAGCTACATCAGTGCCATGCGTTTTGGAAGGAAACATGGAGAGCTGTTATAAACGGCTGAGAGCGGTGGACGCGCGTATGATTTGTCAAGCTGTCACATAAAATTTCTCCAGACTCGGCCGCCACCTAGCTGTGATGCATTGAAATGCTATTTTTTTTTTTTTTTTTTTTTTGTTTTTTCCAAGCAGGAGGTTTTGTTTTCTGGGCAGGTGTTTTCTGTCGTTTTTGCATAGAAATTGCATTTTGGTAGGTCGGAGAGGTTTTAGTTTGGTTCCCCTATAGTTTTGAACCTTTAAAAAATATTTAATGAAATCATGACTAGGGTTCTCAGTACTCAGTATCATTAGAGCAAAAAACAAAAAGCTTCTAATTAATTAATTAATTCAATATCAATCAAGGCGACCCACATGATGATCATTTGGGTTTGGTTTTCTAGGAAATTATTGATAGTATACTGGTAGCTTAATTGAGACAGTGACGCCTGATAGAAGAAACAAATTAATTAGGTTTAATTTTCTAGTGAGAATAGTCATAAGAGAAATAGAAGATACGTTTTCCGACTTCCTAGCTAGTGCATGCATCATGTTCATTTAGGTTTTTGAAACAATGAAACCAGAATCATAAATCTCCAATGCATGTCCATTATTTAGGTAGAACTGCCACGAACAAACCACGATGACACGACTTTTGATCTTTTATGTCTATGATCTAGCAACTTCATACATACATATATATATATGTATGTGTGTGATATCTCATTCTTATAAGCGATAAATATATGTACCTTAATACATAGATGGTATATCAGATCCCATATTCATACGTAGAAATGAAAAGTTTTTGTTCTTTATAATGTTTTAATAAGATCACTTCAATTATATTATTGACTAATTTTTTTAATTTAAAGTATAGGTCATATAACTTGTCTGTTACTTTTGAGAGATCTAGTTCACAATGTCAAAATTTGTGCTGCTTTGAACTTTCTAGTTGGAACTTAATTTGTTTGAATGTTGATCTCTCAAGTTCTTTTCTCGTACGGCACTTCACATCTGCAAACTTGACTTTCTCATGGTTAATTAACATGATTGTCTCCCTTGCAACAGGATACTGATGTAATGTGGCTAAGAAATCCATTTGCACAGCTAAGCAAAAACGAAACCGAGGATCTACAGATCAGTACCGACATGTTTTTCGGCGATCCATGGTCGGAAAAACAACTGATCAACACCGGATTTTACTACGTTCGATCGAACAACAAGACCATCACACTGTTAAACACATGGTATTCTAAGAAGGACAACTCCACGGGGCAGAAGGAGCAAGATGTGCTAGCAAACCTAATTAAAGGGGGAATAATTAAACAACTGAATCTTACTGTAAGGTTCTTGGACACCCTCTATTTTAGTGGGTTTTGTCAAGAGAGCAAGGATTTTAGGGCAGTGACCACCGTCCATGCAAATTGTTGTCGGAGTATTACTGCCAAGGTGAAGGATTTAAAGGCTGTCCTCAATGATTGGAAGCGATTCAAGAAGATTAGTTCTTATAGAAGGCTGCAGGCTAATGTGACGGAAAACTTACGGTGGTCGGGACACTTGGCATGTCGGAATTCGTGGGGGCCAGTAAATAAGAGTGCCGCTCATGGTTAAAATCATTTAGTAAATAAGACTACCTTTAATTTTTTCCCTATGATATATGTCATGTTCAAATTTGTAGGGGAAAATATTATCATGAGTTATTGATTTATTTTAAAGATTTAAATTTTAAAATTTTTATTTCTAATAAAATCATGTTATCTAAGGGTTTAATTTGTTAGGTCTTATTCATGCCTACTTATAAATAGATTTTTCCTATCATTATTATTTATTGAGAAAGTAATTAATTAATTGATTGTGAGTTTAACGTTTTATAATGGGGATTAAATTTTTACTTAAATAAATATTAATTAATTTAGTTTTGTTGAAATTCATTGACACTTTTAAAGACCTTTCACTTCCTGTAATCTTATGGATCATTAATCGATGGAAAACTAATTGGTTGTTGATAATATTATCTTTCCAAGATGGTGAATCTTATATTTCAATATGTGTTTATCTTTTCTTTGTTTTAAGTTCTGTTTGTTTATACAATACTCTCATCTCTAGACCCGACCCGACCCAACTACCCGAGTTGCTTTCATTACCCGATCGGGTATTTTTTCGAAAATTAACCGATTACCTGATTAACCGATTTTTTTTTTTTTTAATTTTAAATTGATTTTTTTATTTTTTTTTCTCAGATTTACATTGAAACAAACATTGTTTTCTTATTTTTCTCCTTTTACATTGAAACAAATACAACCTAAAGTGCATTCTTGTATAAATTGATGTTCTTATTTTTTTTCTCAGATTTACATTGAAACAAACATTGTTTTCTTATTTTTCTCCTTTTACATTAAAACAAACACAACCTAAAGTGCATTCTAACACCTTGTATCATTGGACAAAGGCCCATTATTTCTAATTTTTAGGATTTTGTAGTACTTTTTCCCTTTGTTTTTTGGGTGGCTTCATGTATAGTACTTCCCGTGTATGGGATATCGTCCTTTCCCATCATAAATAAAATTCTATCTTGAGAATTGTACCATAACTCCATCTGACTTCACAGAATAATGAAAAACAGATTAGTTGTTGCATGGTGCCTGGAATATGGTTTGAGGGTTTTTAATTGATTTTCCACAATAATAGACATATGAAAAGTAGTAGTCTAGATGCTTAAATAAAGTTTCTCTTGGAACCATATAAAACAAATGAAGTTGGGGCTGGAATATGCCATTAAGCCGTAGCATACAAAAATTAAGCAAAAAGTAGCTGCCCAACAAATACTCTAAACTCTAGTGACAAATCTCATTCATTGCAATTTGCAACTCAGTGAAGAACTTGGACTACCCACCTGCAAAGGCAATTCAAGAATACAAATGGTATAAGATTCTCCTCTTATCAAGCATATTTGAAGTGGCCAACATACATGGGAAACAATCAAATAAGGAATTTCAATAATCACCGTGAAAATTCAAGTAATCTTCAATCGGCCTTATTCAAAATATTCATCAGAGTTATCTCTACATAAAAAAAAAAAAAAAAATTATGTTAAAAATATAATTAATTGAAAGGACTATATGAAAAAATTCTTTAAATATGAATCTTACCGATATCTAACTTGTAACTTTCCGCATCTTCCATTACATCTTGGGAGTCATAATTAACGGAGAGAGATATCAACCAATTTTGTGTACAGATAAGAGCTTCAACTGTTGTAGGGGCCAATGACCTACGGAATGAATCTAAGATATGACCTCCAACGCTAAATGCCGACTCAGAAGCAACAGTAGATATGGGAATAGCTAACACATCTCGAGCTATATTAGCAAGGATCGAAAAATTGATCGAATTCATTTTCCATCACATTAAAATATCAAAGTTGGGCGTCAATCCTTCAAGGCTCCCCAAAAAATATCGATCTAACTCCGATTTGGACTCTACGACACCCTTTGATGCTTGATACTGCCGATACCTACTATAAAGATCCGTCGCATTATAAGACGTTGTGTTGCTTTGACTCTCATCAATACTTGAACCTACATTGGATTTTGAATAGTGTTTATACATCCTCTCAAGCATCCTCTTTAACCTTGCAACAAGTTTGGACGCTCGCTCATGGCCAAGAAAATCTGTAAACCAAAACTCCAGAACTTCCAACTTGGCACGCGGATCAAGCACAGCCGCAATAAGTAAGATTTTGTTTACTTTCTCAAAATCCCCCCAATACTGGTCATATTTCAATAGCATCCTCTTCGACATAGTTTTCAACATATCATCATCACCCATAGAAATTTGAAGTTGCAAATGGTTATAGATTGAAGCTATTTCTCTGATGAATAAATGTGAAGTTGCATAAGTTGAGCCTGAAATCGTCAAGGTAACATCGTAAAAAATCTTCAAAAATTGTACAAAAATCTTGACAATTTTCCAATCATCTAAAGTTGGTGGTCCTTCTCCAACCTCACGTAAATGCGGACCAAACTGATTGTCTTCATCTTGCATCATCTCAAAAGCCGCATAATAATTGAGAGCTGCACTCAACATCAGATATGTTGAGTTCCATCTAGTTGGAACATCAAGAGCAAGAAGTGCACCACCCAAGATATTTTGTCTCTCCGCGCATGACTTGAAATTTTCAAGTCTTGCAAGGGAAGACTTCACATATTTCATCGCATTTTGAATCTTTACAATTGATCTATCAATTTCTTTTAAGCCATCATGGACAATAAGATTCAAAATATGTGCACAACATCTTATGTGTATAAGGTTATTGTCTAGTTCCAAACAATCTTTAAGTTTGGTAATCTTCCTCAAATAATCAATGGCCGTAGTATTAGAGGATGCATTGTCTACTGTGATTGTAAATATCTTCTTTATGCCTATAGATAATTCAATCTCTCTTCCTATTGTCGTCCCTTTATAATTAGGAACTTTCATAAAGCCTATAATCCTTTTATGCAAAACCTAATCATCATCAATAAAATGAGATGTTATGCACATATAGTTAAGATTTTGCACTGATGTTCACATGTCAGTAGTGATGCAAATCTTATAGTTGGATGTCATGAATATGTCCTTTAACTTGTCTTTTTCTAATAAGTACATTTTCATACAATATCGCATAATAGTAATGCGAGAGGGGATTGAAAATCTAGGCTTAACTGCAGCCATAAGGTTTTTAAATCCCTCTTTTTCTACAAATCTAAATGGTAGCTCATCCACAATTATCATCTTAGCTACTGCCATCCTTATTTTCTCTTTATTATACTTAGCAAGTCCAAAACTAGGACTGCTAGTTGTACCATCCACCCCATCTCTCCTAGGTCTGGTCATTTTTGATTGGGCGTTATCCATTCCAATCCTAGTCTCAAGAAAGGCCTTACATGTGTCAATATGGTATCTCAAGGATGAAGTATCTTATTTTTTAGAATGACATAATAAACTCTTACCACAGTAATTGCATGCAGCTCTTTGGTCATTGGGATCCTCACTCTCAATCTTAGAAAAATGAAGCCATACATTCGATCTATGCCGAGATCTTTTGATAGGAGGGCGAGCATAAGAATGAGTACTTGTAGGGTGAGAACTTTCCAAATGAATTACATCAGGGATTGATTCAGACCCTGATGAAGACACTGTAGCACTAGACTCCATAACTGCAATTTGAGATAAAGAAAGCATCATTATATATATATATCAATATATATCACAAACACACACACACACACACACACACACACACATATATATATATATATGATCAGGTATCATGATTCCCAAGAAGCAAGACTTTACAATATAAAAAGATAACTGGTCATTGGCTTAAATCCTCCAGACACTTGCTTAAATCCAAACTTTTGTTTTCAAGTTATAAAAGTTCAAATTTTGTCACTTTTAACTTTTATTATAAATGATAGTCAATGAATTTAGGAAAAATTATATATTTGAACCGATTGAATCAATTGAGTAAGTAACAAAATCATTTTAAAAGTTACATCTTAGTGTCTCATAGAGTCACAAGTGATAAATGCTAAATGCAAAGTTCACAAAACTTGAGAGCCATTGACGTTGAAAACAATGCTTAGGATTTGAAGGACAATGATAAGGATTTGTTTGTTTGTTTTTTTTTTTTGAGCAAGTGAGCGTCAGATGTTAAGCTGAATGAAGTTTGACTCCAAATCTATACATTGCTCATGCAGTACCGTAACTCATCTCCAAACTTAACCCTTATATTCTTAATTGGCAACAAAAGATGGCATCGATCCTACTATTTAATAAAAACCTTTTAACTTCTATTGATTGAAAACAGACAATGCTCTCAGACCAACCTTGGTGACCAACAAATTTAACTAAAAGGGGAAGTCAAAGTTTCCTTTTGACTTCTGCATTCTACGGAATGAACACGATAATATCCAATCATTAGAAAAATACATTGTAAACTGATCTCAATAATTCCTTAGTCAATCATAACATGGAAAGCAAGACAACACACATCATATATTTTAAAGCTGAATTGGCTTGGCCATTATCCAACAGTCTTCAGATAGCATTCTAAAGCTGGAAACATGATCTAGCAGAATTAATACATCTGGTTATTCTAAAACCAAACAGAGGCTGTGTGATTTCTTTTGAAAATGTAGTCTAAACAGTGTTGATAGAAATTGAGTCCCAGTTTGTTGATCTTAGTAAAGTTTGTATCCAAACCAGCATGGCCAATATCATCTCGAGGAAACCCAAAACGAAGAGTATTACAACGAAAATCAAAATAAAAACAACTACCATACAATGAAAATACCCACGAGTGATAAACCAAAAATCTCAAAAAAAACACAAAATCAAAATAATTTGAGATGAGAGTGAGAGTGAGTGAGGGAGAGGAATGCTGCTTGAAAATAAAAATAATATGTCTTGTCACCGAAAAGGGGAAGAAAATGCCTCTACCAGTAATCCAAATTTGATTTTTTTTCTTTAAAATCCAAAAAAACCATAAAAAGTTAAAACTACCAGAACCAGACTCACAAATATCAGAAGAGGAGCATTCAACAGAAAGGCTAGAGAGCAGAGAATCACGAAGAAAATAGAAAACCCAAAAGGTCAACAACCAAGATCATCCATACCTTCTGTCTGAGAGAGAGATTGAGAGACTGAGAGATCGAGAGTGAGACTGAAGGCAGAGTGCGAGAGGGCTGCCCCGTCTGAGTTTTGAACTTCTGAGAGGAGGGTCTGAGAGATTAGTGAGAAAGAAAGTGCTTGAGTTTGGATGACAGAATCGATAAAAGCAAGAAAAAATGGTGTCGTTTTTCCGATTGATTTCGGTTAATCGGGTATTAACCGATTAGCCGACTGGTTTCGGAAGCCAAACGGAAGTCTTCCGTTTCACATTCGTTTCATTCGGGGTCGGGTAATTCAGAATTAACGGGTCGGATCGGTTAAACGGCTTTAATTTACATTCCTACTCATCTCAATCATTACAATTTTTTTAAATTTTTATATAAAAATATAATAAATAATTCAATTTTTTTAAATTTTAAAATAAAAATAATATTAAAAAATATATTCTAATAATATTTTATTTAATTACTATTCAAAATATCTCATTTCATTTGAATTATGTATTCAAATCCAACCCTAGTTTTTGAAATAAATAAATTAACGATGAATCTAAATAAATTAGAGTTTTTGGGGAATAAGTATTATTATTCTTTTGAAAAGAATTTAACACAAAATTAACGAACCCGATAGCTTCGTGGATATTAAATAAGGCCCGAATCTTAATTTTCTATTGACGCTCTCTGCCACCTCTCTCGATTTTGGCTGTCTTTCGCTTCGGATAAACCAGGTGTGGACTCGGAGACTGATCTCTTTGAAAATCTGTTTGTTGTTCTACTTTCTTTTTTCTGATTTGCGACGCAAAATGGACTTAGATCGCGTTAACTCTGACATACTAATTACCTTTTTTTTTGTGTGCTTTAAGCTCTGTTCGGTTTCTAAGAAAATGTAGGAAAAGTTACCCGCTACAATGTTTCGGCTTGATTGAAGTTCCTTTCGATTTTTCTTTTATTTTCTTCTGAATGGTACTCGATTGCTGCTTTCTTTCTGTTTGTGCCTCGGATTTCATGTTATTGAGCATAAAATTTGTATGCACTAAGTTGTATTATGCATGCGTTTGCATACATGATAACTCTGTCTGCGAATGTAGGTGCGTATGTAAATAATATATGGATGTAAATAAAAGTGTTCGCGTGTGTGTCATGTGTCCATTTATGTACGCACACATTATGTAGGAAATGTTTACCACATACGTGAGCAAATCCTATCTGCTCGATAGGATAATGACAATTATGAAAAAGAGTTAACAAGAATTGTCTGATAAATGGTAAATAAGTTGTTGGTGATTTGTAAACTCTCATTATCTTTGTGCTATTTTTCGTGGTTTAATTTCTTTCCTCGCTTAAATTGCTATATGCAGCTTCTCGTGTACTTGAGCGTAGTGGAGGAGATGGATTCATCAGCAGTGCTATTTAACCAGCTCAAGGCTTGTAATTCTTAGCTTTTTGGATTATTTAGATGTGAGTTGAGATCCTCATAACTTATTTGATTTTCTCAATCTTAACAGGGAGCAGAACCATTTTTCCTATTAGCGGGTCCCAATGTGATTGAATCTGAGGAGCATGTTTTTCGAATGGCCAAGCACATAAAGACTATTGCATCAAAGTATGCTCCCTCTGTTTATGATTTATGCCATTTTCTTTGTGAGCGAAATTGGGTGTTCTAATGAATGTCACAGTTTTGTTTTGATGCAGAAATAGATTGGTTGAGGAAAATTGTAACTTTTTTCTTTGTTCTATGGAGATTAAAAGAGTCATTTCTCTCCATAAAGGTTGTATTGCTTGGGGCGTTTATATTACTTGTTATTTAGTTTTAGGACTTTGAAACTATATTGAAAACACACAATATCAAATACCCCTGATACTCATTTTCATGCAAAAATGATAACCTTGAATCTCCTGTATTTTTTTTTTCTTGGCAGTTTTCTACAATATAAAGGAGAACAATTATTTTCAAGAAATGTTGCTAAAGAGATTCACTTCGATTGCCAGTTAACCTTGTAGAATTTCTGATAGAGTTTGTTTCTGAATCTTGTAGACTTGGGTTGCCTCTGGTTTTCAAGTCAAGCTTCGATAAAGCTAACAGAACATCCTCAAAATCATTTCGAGGCCCTGGCTTGATCGAAGGCTTGAAGGTTTTGATTATTATTATGTAGTTCTCAACCGTCGTAGTTTTTGAGGTTTTGAATCTTGATAATGTTGGATGTCTCATACATAATTGAAGGGAGATCTTTTTTTTTTTTTTTTTTTGCATTTGAAGTTGTTGGGATGAAGGTTTGAAATTTCTGACTCTGCTTTATGAATGTTAGGACAACAAAGTTTATACAGTAGCCATAAACTTTGTTGTCCTACCTAACATCATTAAAAAAAACAAAGTTTATACAGTAGCTGAGAGAAGAGTTCACTGAGAGGTTGTAAGATAGAAGTGGTTGACAAAGGCTGGTTCTGCTGTTTGAACTTATAGTTGGAATCAGTAAATAAATATTCATATATCTTGTGAAATACAGAGAAGGTTCTAGAAGAAAATGTTTGTAGACAAATAAAATGCTTGGTACTGCCAGTCATAGGCCTGGAAGTTTCTTTCTATAAAATTATGACCGGAAGTTATGGGGCATAGCATCTGGCCTAGCTCGCATATAGAGCGAGTGTAGCAAGACTTCCCCCATTGGGGAGATGATCAAAGTGACGTGAGCTGGGGACAGTGAACAGACTGAGCAGCAAGGTGGTGGTATGAGTATATAGACAGTATATGTATCTATCATATATTATATGACAGATGTATATATATACATATACAAATACCATTGGGTGTTATAATTAGATGTATGAAATAAAATAAAATTATGACCGAAATGTCAGGGTTATCATTGATATTAGGTTAAGATAACATAGCTCAGGTCTCTCTCTCTCTCTCTCTCTCTCTCTCTCTTGCTGAGTACATTGCTCAGGTCACTTTTGCCATTATGATATACTTTTGAAAACCATGAATGTTGGATATGAACTAAAAAGTTGAATTGATACTTGAGAAGGTTAACATCTTTCGTGTTTCCCACTTTATCTGCAGATACTTGAGAAGGTTAAAATAGCATATGACATTCCTATAGTGACTGATGTCCATGAAACTATCCAGGCAAGTCTTTTTTCTTTACAGTGGTACTCTTGTTCCTGTTTGATTTTTACCTTGATTTCACTTTACATAAGGCTGCTGCCATATTTGTTAACTGGATGTGTACTTGTTGTCAATCAAGATTGGATAATACATTGGCATAGCATCCCTGCTTTCAGAATTAGGTGTTCAGATTTATTTCACTATCTGTCCCAAGCATATGAGAAAGGAAAACGCTAAACCCACCGACAGTGGGTCCCCGATAGGTGTTTTTGTTTTTACTTAATGATTAAGGAAGTATTTTCTAATGATGTTGTGATTTTTTTTAAATATTTAAGGTTATAAAAAAATGTATGAGAAAAGAAGGCCAAATGGCCTTCTCAGGAGAATTTGTCGGGCTACACCCTCGGTGGGTGTAGATGACTCAAAAAAATGAATCTTTTAGGGGATATAAGAGTGAATTGCATTTTTTTTTGCATAAGATGAAGTTGTGATGAATTGAAGAAGGGAAAGGGAAGGGAAAAAGAGAGAAAACATAAAGGAAACTGTGATTTCTTTAAACAAGGAAATGCGTTGTTATAATTTCCTTGGCTGGATTAATTGTGTACCTCGTGAGCATTTCTGCATATATACCTATATGACCAGAAGTCTATGCATTTAATCGTGTAAAACAAGGAAAATGAAGAACTGTGGCCAATGTCGTAATGCATCTTCAGTTGTAGGAAACCATAATTTTGGTCTGTCTCAATGTCCACAATATAAATTCAAAAGTAGTATAGATCAATACAATTGAAAAAATAACACTTAAAAA
The DNA here is from genome assembly GCA_003123785.1 of Pterocarya stenoptera. Taxonomy (NCBI): domain Eukaryota; kingdom Viridiplantae; phylum Streptophyta; class Magnoliopsida; order Fagales; family Juglandaceae; genus Pterocarya; species Pterocarya stenoptera. Next base: position 20,730 of record QEOT01003959.1, read on the forward strand.
AGTAAAATGATGCTACTAATCTGGCCCTGTACTGGGAAAAACACTTTTCTTTTGGTTCAAGTAGCAGGAAAAGATTATGTAAACCTTACACTCTTATAATGTAAGCTTTAAGATGATGCAAGTCTTGCTTCGTTTGAAAGTTGTTTGTTATCACTACACATGAAAAGATCCAAGTTGCCAAATCTGAAAATGAACCTACCTAAAGACACTACTTAAGCCTTCTTCATGGCTGCTTGAGGTGTCAATACCAGTTTATCAGAATGAAATAACATTCTAAGTCTGGAACTGGTTTTGTTCAAACTGTGAAGGACACAATTAATCAGATATTTATCTTTTCTTTTGCCAGTGTGAATCAGTTGGTAGAGTTGCAGATATTATTCAGATTCCAGCATTCTTATGCCGTCAGGTTAACTTTTTTTCTACCATACGTTCAGCATCCATGATCAGAAAAATTTTCAAGATAAATGGACATGTGATCTCTTCTTATTCAAATATAGAAAAAAAAATCATTTATTTCATTTATTACCTACTACAATGGCAGACGGATCTTCTAGTTGCAGCGGCGAAGACTGGCAAAATTGTAAATATCAAGAAAGGCCAATTCTGTGCTCCTTCTGTGAGTATTTTTATGAATGTGACAAATTAGAACCTCTGTTGACATGTATACTGCTTTTCTGCTTCAACTGTTCTTCTAATTTATATATTGTTCATATTTTGCAGGTCATGGTAAATTCTGCCGAGAAGGTTAGATCGGCTGGAAATCCAAATGTGATGGTTTGTGAAAGAGGAACTATGTTTGGTTATAGTAAGTTTCCTGGTTTTGGTTTCAAATGCACAAGTAGTTGGTTACTCTCCCTCTGCAAATATGCTTAATTGGAAGCTGTTACAAATTTTTTATGAGCCCTATACTTTCTTTAAAACTTCGACCAATTGACTCTGCTCTGTACTTTCAAAGATTCAAATGGTTCTTTAAGCATATTTGGTTGTTGTTCTGCAGATGATTTGATTGTTGATCCTCGCAATTTGGAATGGATTAGAGATGCTAATTGTCCTGTTGTAAGTTAAACTTGCTAAGTGCCTTCAAGGTTCTAGATCTACAATTTTGTAACAAGGCCTTGAACTAGATGGTGAAGTTTGGTCCTTTTTCTTTTCAGCATACAAGCCATCTCTAAATTAATTTTGTATTACTTTTCAACTGGTAGACTAAACCCAAACGTATATCTACATCCACACATGCTGACATATTCTTTAACAGCTTAGATTTTTTTTAATAAATGATTTTTTTTAATCAACAAGCATTAAAATGTATTTTCTTTAACTCCCTCTTTGAGGATCCCTGTCATTCTTCATTTATCTTTTAATTGAAAAGATATAACTCTAGATCCCCACATCTTACATTCTACATCAACAAGAGAGTTTTGTAAAAAACTAAATGGAACCGTCATGAAGACAACTATAATATGTGCACTTGTGTTTTCAATCTTAACCTGTTGAGGGTGATGTTTGCTGCATGCTGCATCTGTATATGTACTATTGTCTGGAAGACCTTCCAGTCTAACCAGGTGTTGTACTACAGGTAGCTGATATCACACATGCATTACAACAGCCTGCTGGGAAAAAGGTGTGGAAAATCTTGACATTACACAGCTGCTTCTCTGTGAATTGTGCAAATAGCCTATTTATTTACATCAAAAGAGAGGTCATGAGCGACATGCCTGTCAAATATGCGAATGGCTGGCAATTTATATGGGGAGAAGTATAGTTATTTAGTAATATTAAGATAATAAACTGGTTTTTATGTTGGAATATGGGCAGTCGAAAGAAAGGCATTGCCGATGTTGAATGTTCCATTTAATAATGCCTCATTTATGTGGCGTCCTTATTCTTTTGGTGCTGTTATAGTAGCAATTTAGGCCTATGATTTCTTCTAAAGAAAAAGCATTTGATTCCTTTGTTAAGCTGACAGTCGCAGGGTCTAGGGTGTCATCATTAGCAATTCAACTCCTTTAAATGAATACCATTTTGATGCAGGTGATATGGACTGTGTCCAGCCTTTTTTTTTTTATTTTTCTTTCCTTCCAGTGTTTGTACTGACTCTAACTGGAGTACTCAATTTCTTATCATGCTTTTCTTCGCTATATATCTATGTTGCTCTCATGAAACAAGATTTCCCACAATTTTAGTGCAAAAAAAAAAAAAATGCCGTTGGATAGTCATTTCCTGATTTTGCTTTTGATTCTCACTTTTCCCATATCAAGGGGGTTAAACTTCTACTTTCTCATATAGCTGGATGGTGGAGGTGTTGCCAGTGGAGGTCTTCGTGAACTGATACCATGTATTGCAAGGACTGCAGTTGCTGTTGGAGTGGATGGAATTTTCATGGAGGTACCAGGAATATGCTGAAGCTGATCATTGCTGATTTGTGTCAATGTGAAACTCGAATGTTTGAGAGTTAATAATGAAATTACAGGCAGTACCTCCTGCACAATTGTGTTTCTTCGAGAATGCCAGGAAGGAGGAACCGTCCTTATTAAATATTCCCTTCTGTCTAATATAAGTTGAATGCTAATCAAATGAGTGCAATATGAATTATGAACAGGCTTAGCTTTTAGAAGTATGACATTTTTTTTTTTATAAGTGAAGTATAACATTTTCATTTTCATTTTCATTGTTATTATTATTATTTTCCTAACATCTTCTTTGGATGATTAGGTGCATGATGATCCTTTGAATGCACCATGTGATGGTCCAACTCAATGGGTGAGTTTTCCATACATCATGCTTCCTAGGATTCATGGAACTTTTCTCCGACACTTTACTCTCCTTAGAGGTTTTCCCGTATGTAGAGATATTTTTAATTATATGAGTTTTATTGACGCACTAAATAGGTTATGTTTTGATTGTTTTTTGGAAATAGCCTCTTCGTCATTTGGAGGAACTGCTGGAAGAGCTAGTGGCAATCGCTGTAAGTCTGTTACCATACTTATTGTACATGGTTCTTTTAATCACCGTAGTATTTACAATTAATTATCAACTTACTTTGATTGCTATGGACAAACGAAAACATGCTTAATCTATTTTCCATGTAAAATCAAATCAAATTATTAAATATGTTGCTGATGTTGTAAGAGTTAATGCACACATTTTTTTTCTCTCTCTCTCCTCTTTGGGAATTTTTAGCTGCAAATAATTTAACAGCCCTTGAGCTGAATGTTTTCCTCTATTGACATCTTGTAGAGGGTAAGCAAGGGGAAGCAGCACTTAAACATTGATCTCACACCATTTCGTGATTAGAATGCCTGAAGGTTCTCTTAGCGGTAAGCACACATTTTTCTTTCAATTTCTATAAATCATTGCTATCATTAACTTCAGTATTATCATTGAGAACCAATCCAAATCATTAACTTCATGATTTGGAGGGTTTCAAGGCAATAACGAGGGTGACGGGGAATAAATGACTGGAATTTTGTTGCCTTTCCGCTGGCAAAATTTATCTCTTTCTCAGTGTTTCTAAGAGGTTTCAAGTTCTTTTTTTCATAGAGGTAAAATAAAATTTTATTAATAGATTACGATTTAGGAACTAGATATTGAAGGCTTTCAAGTTCTTTAACTTACAAAAATTTGCTTTTTGCTGGAGGGAGAGGTAGGAACCGCAGGGGGTTGGTTTAAGACATTACTTAGGAGTATTCACATTCTTTAAATTTTTGCAATTGTCAAGTCTATATGTGAGTAGGTGATGTTATGGTTTAAAAAATCCCCATGTTGAAGGAAATCATAAGAGAACCACAAGCCCACTCCCAATCCTCCTTCAAGGAAATTGCCGGATGGAAGATGCATATTTGTATGCATCATGTAGGTATTGAACTTTGATCTTGGAAATCCCTTTTAAAAGACGTCTTGACATTTTCCCTATCAACAATGAACCACGCAGCCTTGTAACGTGGCATAGTTTCAGGGCATACATGGCATTTAGTTTAAAAGATGCATATGAAGGTTATGTGGGGACATCTGTCTTTCTTCCTTTATTTTTCCAAATTTCCCAAACATGTTTTTTTTTTTCCTCCTCTTATTTTGCCATTGGTGTGATTACAGTTTAAAGGATGCAGACCAGAACCAAACTTGTGTTGTCTCATTGGTGATGCTGGGGATGTAGCTTGACCTTGAGTCCTTGACAAATTATTCATTGTTGTCTTCAAAATCGTTTAAATAAATATATATATTTATTTATTTATCCAGATAAACCGAGGGATTTGGAGAGAGAATGTTGCTAAATTCTATTCAGTTGTTCTGGACCGAGAACCTCTTTCCTGAGGATGATTATTATTATTATTATTTTAAAAAAGAATTACATAAAAACATCTGTCCATATAATGGAAAAGGCTGCCCCAAGTAAATAAAATGAAATTGAAAATTATACTTTTTCCCTCAAAATATTACTCTTGGCATTTGATGATAGAAATAGCGAAAAAAAATATTATGTAGGAAGGCAAAATTTATACAAAATAGAATAATGAATAGGAATATGAGAGTCTGAGACTGGCTTCAATTAGTTGATGAAAGATAATTATATTATGAAAATCCATAGAAATAAGGTTAGAGTTAATTCTTAGTTGATTTATATGATGAAAATTGGAAATGTTTTGTGAATGTTCCTTCTGCACTTAAACAAAGGGAAAGGGTTCTTTCCGATTACGTCCACGATATAAAAAGAAATTGAATTATTTTTTAAAATAATATGAAAAAACAAAATGCTAGTGGGGCTCTCAAATTTATTGTTCAATTTTGCCGTTCTTATATTTTAATTTTTAATTTAATTTTTTACTTAATAGTTAAGAAAGTTATTATTAATGAAATTAGATTTTTTTTTTATTTTTATTTCCTTAATCATTAAGAATTTTAAAAAGATACTTAAAAAAACAAAAAACAAATTTATAACTATCCATGAAGAAAATGTGCCATTACCCATTGAAAAACAATTTATGCGGCAGACCAATTCTTCTTAGTAAAATTGACCAATAGATGCGCGCCAAGTTTTAAAATAGCCGCTCACAGCATAGCCTTATCTCCGAGTGGAACACCCAATACACTCTATTTCTCCTTCTTTATAAATAAGCTCCTATTTTCTATAATCTAATCTAATCTAATTTTCGCATCACTTTTTTCAGGGTCTCTGACTCTCTATTTCTAGGGTTCGGCTTTCTCTCTGGTTTCATTCTGAGTCCTGACTCTCAAGTTTCAAGTTTGGGATCATCTTTTAGGCCTTTGATTATTTCTCATCTCAATTTTAAATTAAGCTTTTCTTGCGTTCTTATTGAGGTCGAATAAGGTTTTTTTGAGTCGATCTTTGAAATTTTGAGCCTTTGTTCTTCTAAATTGTGAAACAATGCCTCCGCGGATGGTGAAGAGGGGTGCGGCATCGGCGGGGCCGAAGAGAACGGCAAGAAACACCAGAGGGACCGCGAAGGCTCAGAATCAGCCGCTGGGGGCTGCGGCCGAGGAGTCGGGGAAGGTCGAGGAGGTCTCGATTCCGATCGTAGAGGAAGTCAAGGTTTTGGAAAAGCCGGTTGCCGTGAAACTGGAACAGGAGGCAAAAGCGGATGCGAACGGCTTGGGTCCGGTGAAAAGTAAGTTTTGTTTTGGACATCGAACTTGATTTCGGATTGGATTGAAAAAGTAGATTCTATGCATTCGTTGTGTGTTTGTGTTGGACTTGTTGGAATTGTTCCAAAGCTTTTCCTTTCTCTATGGGGCTGTGGCAGATACGAGGAATTGCTTGTGTGGTTCTTTGCTTCAGGCTCAGTGTCGGTTTTCCCTATTTGGTTATTGTTTTTTTTTTGCGTTTCTATTGGTAAACCCGCTCACTTTGTTTCTGAATAATACGTATATTTTTGTTGCTGCCCGATTTAGTTGAGATAGTTTTTGCTCATGGATGAATACTCTTGGGTGTAAACAATTTCTAAGGGCCGTTGGACGAGGAATTTTTCCTTGAATTACTTGAGCTGCAGTTGTAGGAAACTCTTTGCCAAGAGCCTGTGCACCCCTGGAATTAGTTGGGACACTGTTTTAAGACACCCAGTGGCAATAAAAAAAAACTTCATAAAAAAGAGAGTGATAAGGGTAGAATGGATCTCAATGGAATTGGTGCAGTTGGAACATGTGGATTGGATCAAACATGTGGTGTTCAATCCACATGTTATGATCAGGGGCCGAGTTGTTTTTCCCACTGGATGCACATTGCGACTTTGATAATCCAGTTAGTGACCACAGAGAGATCGTGTGCTATTGTTTTCCTCTTCTTGTGAATTTTGTTTTTGTTGGAGCCTAGGATGACGGCTATATATTTATTATAGGGTGTGAGTCACATAGGATCTCATTATCATATACTGATAGACATCTCTGTCATAATTATGGGAATTGCATAAGTAATAGGATGAACACTTTTTGTGGGTTCTGTTACTTTTGCACTGTAAGTTTCCTTGAGCCTTTTGAACTTGAGCCTATTTTGACTGGCTGGTTCATCACCCCTTATTTCATTACAGAAGAAGACGAGGTGAAGGAGTCTGTAGATGAATATGAAAAAGATGAACGGGTGGAGCTGGAGGATAATGACCCTGAAGAATATGGTGGAGTTGATTATGATGAGAAGGAAATAGAACATGAGGATGTTCAGGAGGTGGGAGATGTTGGAGAGGAAGAACATGAGGAGGATGCTGATGAAGAAGAAGGAGAAGAAGAGGAGGAAGAGGTTGAAGAAGAAGAAGAGGGTGATATGGTTGAGGAGGAAATGGAAGATGTTCATGAAGAACTTGAGGGCGAAGAGGAGGATGAGCATACTGGTGAGGATCAAGGGCATGCAGCACTGGTTGATGCAGATGAAGAGGAGCACCACGAAGTTGTGAAGGAGAGACGCAAACGTAAAGAGTTTGAAGTATTTGTTGGTGGCTTAGACAAGGTTGCAACTGAGGATGATCTTAGGAAAGTTTTTGGTGCAGTCGGTGAGGTTACTGAAGTCAGGTTGATGATGAATCTTCAGACTAAGAAGAACAAGGGTTTTGCATTCTTGCGTTTTGCAACTGTGGAGCAAGCAAAACGAGCTGTTACTGAGCTCAAACACCCGATGGTAATTTTTGATCTTCTCATGGTTTGAAATAGGAACTTATATGTCTTCACCTTGTAAAATTGTGTGTTAATGATTGCAATTCCAGATTAATGGGAAACAATGTGGTGTTACTCCAAGCCAAGACAGTGACACCCTTTTTCTGGGTAACATATGCAAGACATGGACAAAAAAAGCCGTAAGTATATTGGTTCACTTAATGTCACCATCAACCTAACTAGTCTTTAGTAGGAGTTGCTAAATTCCCCAACTAATTGGTTATCAACTTTGGTTCCAGTTGAAAGAGAAGTTGAAACATTATGGAGTTGAGAATGTTGAGGATTTGACGTTGGTTGAAGATAGTAACAATGAGGGAATGAATCGGGGGTTTGCATTTTTGGAATTTTCATCTCGTTCAGAAGCCATGGATGCCTTTAAGCGCCTTCAGAAAAGAGATGTTGTGTTTGGAGTTGATAGGCCTGCAAAGGTTTCTTTTGCAGATTCCTTCATTGACCCTGGTGATGAAATTATGGCACAGGTAATTTTTGGCTCCAACTTTTCTGCATTCTTTAGGGTGGTTGCAGCTCCTGATGGTTTGACTCTTTTTTAAATGTGATGTTGATCTTGGATATATCTTGTTAAGCTTGTAGGGATGCTAGTAATATCTCGCTGAGTACTTGAAAGTTATATTTGCTCTTGGAGATTGGATTTTGGATATGGGCATCAATCTACTCTAACATCACTGAATCTAGGTTTATATATGGGATACAGCATCTCTTTGAAAAAAGTGGATTGAAGTTCTCAAAAGTTGTGTATACTTTCTTGAAAAAAGTGTTTTGTTGAATATATCATTGGGTATTATACTTTCTTTTTTGTTCGTCTGAGGGGAATTTCAACTGAACGTGCTTAGTGAATATTTTTGGAATTGCTGATGACATACTTTAAGTTACAGGTTAAAACTGTATTTGTGGATGGTCTGCCTGCTGCATGGGATGAGGACCGTGTCCGAGAGCTTCTTAGGAAATATGGAGAGGTTGAAAAGATTGAGCTTGCCCGGAATATGCCTTCTGCCAAGAGAAGGGACTTTGGTTTTGTCACATTTGACACTCATGATGCTGCAGTGACATGTGCTAAAAGTATTAACAATGCAGAGCTGGGCGAAGGAGACAGCAAGGTTAGTCTTGGTTCTTAAGAGCTTTAGATGCTTTCAGTATTACTCAATGATATACTTGTTGGCATCAGTTGCCTTGGCTTGAGTAATAGCTATGGTCATCACCTTTTAGGCTAAAGTTAGGGCCAGATTGTCAAGACCACTTCAGAGAGGCAAAGGAAAGCATGTTGGTCGTGGAGATCTGCGATCTAGTCATGGGGCTGGACGAGTTGTGAGGAGTTCATGGGGTCTTCCAACACCACGCAATCTACCTGTGCGTGGAGTAAGAGGCATTGGAAGTCGTGTCCCACCAGCCAGTATGAAGAGACCTGGTGGATTGAGAGATAGACGCCCTGTTGTGTCCATTCCGACAAGAGGCAGGCCCCTGGCTCCTCCAGCTAGGCCCTATTTCAGGAGAGCGCCTGGTATGGTTAATTTTGTGCATTGTGTGGATGCAGGACTGCACTTTTGCCTATAGGAATAAATATATAGTTTTGAACTTTCTTGACAGTTGATACATATCCAAAAAGTAGCCTGAAGAGGGAATATGGTCGGCGTGATGAACTTCCTCCAAGGAGCAGAGCTGCTGCAATTTATGGTCCTAGGGCCATCCCAGAGAGACGCCAATCATATAGAGAGGACTACTCATCCCGTGGTCCTGGTTACTCTGATGTTCCTAGAAGTACAGCACGTCCAGCACCAAGGAGAGCTTATGTGGATGGTGGCTATGGCCATAGGTTTGAAAGACCTCCTCCTCCTCCTCCAAGTTACCGTGAGGGACGTGCCCGTGATTATGACTCCATGTCTGGGTCAAAACGCCCATATGCTGCTCTGGTTAGTATTGACTGTGTATACAGTTTTGCCATAATGTTATTTTTACACCATATTATGTTTTTCCAATTCTTTCATATATGAGTAATTTCTGAAGTGCATTTGATTTGTCTCTTATAATTCTAGGACGACGTACCCCCACGTTATGCCGACTCTGGTGTCCGCCAATCTAGAGCTCGATTAGACTATGAATATGGTACTGGTGCTTCTCAGTATGCTGATGCTTATGGTGATAGGTATGTTCTTATTTTTGAATTAAAAGTAGTTTTTACTTCTCCCCATTTTCTAATCCATTTGTTGCTGTGTTAATGCACTTTTTGTTGTTATGGTTTGCAGGCTTGGGAGATCTAGTCTAGGATATGGTGGTGGCAGAAGTTCTGCTTCAAATCAGGATTCACATGGGCTTTATAGCAGCAGCAGTCGTCAGGGCACAAGTTATGGAGGAGGTGTGTTGAGTTGGTAGCAACCTGACTTGCATTCACCATCAATTGTGCATTTGTTGAAGTGATCTTGTTCTCCAATTTTGCTTGTTTTCCAGGCTCTTTCAGTGGTAGTGATGTTGGTGGAATGTACTCGGCAAGCTATGGTGGTGATTATGTGTCCCGCGGAAGTGATGTATGCTAACCTTCTCCACTTGAATGGCGGTGTTTAGCTTTAAAATATTTTTTATTTTGTGTAATTATTCTGTATCTGGCCTGTGTATAGGTTGGCGGTAGCTCTTACTCATCAATGTACTCTGGTCGTGGGATGGGTGGTAGCAGTTACATGGGAACTGGTAGTTCTGGATCATATTATTAAGGTAACTATTTATCTTCTTGCTGTTTCCTTTGGTAATGCACATGAGGAATTAGACAGTATGCCCAAGTATTATTTTATTGGAGATCACTTTACCCCAGAAGCATGGCATCTCTTTGATCTTCTAAGAGGTGTGCTTGGTAATACTTGGAGCAGTGTTGTCACAAGTGAATTTGTCTATGGACAGATGCGTCATGACAAAGATGCTGCTCTAGGATGTGAACTAAATGAAGCCTATGCATTATGATGCCTACAGTGGAGTGAATGTGACAAGTCTAAAAGCCCTTGATATGTTGAGGGGATTTTTGTGTGACAAAGGAGCCCTGTTGGTTCAAGCCATTTTAGAAATCTACTGAAGTGCTAGTTTTCTAAGTTGGAATATATGCCTGTAAGGAAATTTTTAATTGTTCAGAAATGAAGACAAGAAGTGTGCTTAGCATGCTTTATGTATGATCACACATTTTATTTTCTGTATGACTTCACTGGATGGACAAATGTGGAGGTGTGCGGCATCATCTGTTCTTCTGGACAGAGAATGATGAGATTGAGGGTTCTGTAATTGGACAAGGAATTTTGGGAAATCTTCTTGTGATTGAATTCACTGTAAAAGTTGTGGCTCCTACCTAGACACTGGTTATTTTGGGTCACTTGCTCTTTTGAAGCAATACAGCCTTCATTGAATAGGAAAGTGAGTGGACCGGCTACTTCATGAAGGTAGTAGATATACTGAGCTTTGTTTGGAATACCTATGAAGTATGGGAAAGTGGTCATAGAATGTTGGCCTTGATTTTCTTTGGTTGGTATTATAAGCTTTGGTGCTATTAGTAAAAAATGATAACAACGAAATGATTTTGAATCAAATCAGTTTGTTTACGCTGGTTAATACGGACTGGGAATTGTGTATTTCTTTGGTTATGGAAGATTGTTGCTACTTCCTGACTGGTTGAGAAGACCCTAACGAATGAAATGTAGAAGATGAAACTTAAATGGATGGTGCTTTAATGAAGTGTGTATATTTTTGTTTTGAGGAATATCAACTGAATATACCATTTGAATGGAGTTGTCTTTTGTCCTGATTCGCACTTGTTAATATTGATATCTCACCTAGTGAGAGATCCATTGGAAACTTGCCCCTGCCAAATTAATGGTATTTAGAGTCTTGTAGTTTATGGAGAAGTTGAGGCTGGAGATCCTGATGTGTTGTGATTACCATCAATCTGAGTTTTTTAACAAATCAAGCATTGGCATTTTGTTATCTGGGTCATTGATAAGTGTTGCTATGCTGATGGAGAAAAATATGGGTATTTGGTTACACTGGACACTTCATTAAGGTTTGTCCTACTGAGGTTCATGGTTAACTGTCCCATGCTCTTTGGACAAATCGAACATTCTTGACTTATCCATTAGTAATATTAGAAATCTGCATTGCTGGTTTGAAGCTATGCGACTCCTTGGTTTTTTTTTTCCCATTTTGAGAAAAAACGCAGTAGGGGTTTGGGTCGGATACACTTGCATTTCTAATAACTTGAGTGGGAATTCAAGTATACATTTATCTCGTTTCCAGTTTTGTTTAGCTCACAATTTTTTATTTGGCAGCAAAAGCCAAGTTGCCTTGAAACTCTTATTGCCTTTTAGGTGCTGGAGTTTGTTCTCAATTGGATTGTGTATTCTGAATCTATAAACAATTTCTGCAAAATAAAGTGTAATGCTTGAAATTTTAGCCCATTATTTTCTATTGTGAAAAAAAGATACTTGCATGATAATGATAGTTACTACTCTCTTACTATCTATTTACTGCTATTTTTGTTTTTGATTTTTTTTAATTTTTTATTTTACTTAATGGTTAAGAAAGTGACTATTAGTAAAATTATATATATTTTAATTTTTTTTAATGATTAAGAAAAGAAAATGGTTAAAAAAAAAAAAAATTTCAAATACACTTAAGTAGTAAATGTGTAGGAAGAGGTAATAACCTTATCACTGTCTCAAAAAGCTCCGGGATCCATTTGCTTATTTATTCAAGGGGACGCATGAAGCCCAAGGGACCATATTTAAGGATACTCCAGGGGAGAGACCTAGACCTACCCCACCATGAGAAAGAGAAGAGGATCGATCAGTTTGTATGGGTTGGTTCTTGCCCGGATTTTTTTATTGTAATCAGCCTGGCTAATCACAGTGAGTGGAAAATTGGAAATTGTGGAAAAGATTACAGATTCCTACCAAACCCGAGGTCCGGAGTCTGAAGAATCAATACAAGTCCTGAATCCGAAACTCGATGAAATTATGGAGGCAGATTCAAATTCAAGTTTGGTCATAGAATATTGTTTACTAAAAGAATAAAGACAAAATTGTGGAGACTGAAATTCAACGCAAACATAGATACAGATTCGAAGGGTTGGGAAAAACCTGCTCCCATCATGGTTCCAACAAATCGCTAATGGGCTCAGTAATTTACCGCACCTTTGTAGTTCCACAAGGTTTTGGATATTTTGTATTTTGTAAGGGATTTGATTTCTGGGAAATTTATATAGCTCCAGAGTGGATTTGTAAACTATTATTAGCCATTAAAATTTGTATGTACTTGGAAAATAAGAAATGAAAATGTTTGCCAAACATGATTTGATCGCTTATTTTTTCCTTTCTAAAAGTCAAGCAAGCGACATTATTTCTTCATTCAGAAATATTATATGCATCGTGAGTACGCGTAGCAGTTCAGCTATAAAACAGAAAAAAGTACGAATTGGCTATTGATTAAAGTCCCATAATTTGGTTGGTCTAGTAAATATATTCTAACGTATGTAAATCAGGTGGGATCCGTGGCGCAATGGTAGCGCGTCTGACTCCAGATCAGAAGGTTGCGTGTTCGATTCACGTCGGGTTCAATTCCCATACAACCCCACCGCATCTCTTTTTGCCATTTTTCTCCTGAAATATGGGATCGCACTTCTCCTCTCTTTTATTTAAACACACCCTGACCCTTTTCATCTAATGAATATTCCTAATGCCATCTTTGAAATTCTCATTGTTTGGTTGAAAACTTTTCCCAGTGTGACTGCTAATGATACTGAATTTCTCGTCAGTTCATTAATGAATGGCACATAGCTCTGCTCAACCAATAAAGCAATATGAGTATGAAGAGGATCTTGGCTAACCAGGTCTTTAATGGAGAGGACTTTAGTCAACCTGAAACACCATTTATCTTTGAATATTACCCTTTGGGAAATCCAGATTTGGCTTCATAGATAGTCATTGCACTGGAAAGACATGAACGTGGCTTTCACATACTTGCCCAGTTCAGTGCTTGCATCTGCAGCAATCACCATCATTATTAGTTGGCTCTTCATTGAAAGAATTGCCTAGAAATAGAGATTACAGTGTTTTATCGCCAAAGTGGTGCTTAGATCTAAAGCTCATCCGGTGGTAATGGAAAATGTTTCTGAGGCAATGTGATATACAGGAGTAGCAGGTTGCCAAATCCTCACGGATATATGCTTAACAAGCATACCAAACACTATGATCCGAATCAAGCCAACTGTTCTTTTCTTGTTTTCACATCTTTTCATATCGATCAGGCAATATAATCCGATTTATGAGCCGTGAGATCGCTGAAGTCTAACAAACACACCCATGAAAATTTAAGGTTCCATCATCATAGAAAGCAACTGCAGAAACATGTGAAAGGAAATGCAAGTCCAGGAGTCTTTACCAATCAACACAGCGTCACACTAATCAACAAAAGATTAGCAACTACAGATCAAGAGAAACAAAACATAGTAACGCCGCCACAGAGATGAACAATACCGAGAATAAAACATCGCCCAGTGAAGTTAGGGCATTAGAAAAAAGAATAATATTTAAGCAGACACAGCTTGTTCCTAATAAGCTTGGAATCAAAACACAGAATCGACAATAAAGCTACGTTTTCAGTGAAAATCAAGCTACAGCTAGTTAGGTTCCACATAGTTATACTAATTCTAAGAAAAGTGGCATAAGCCAAATAAAACATGACGACTAAACTAGGAAACTCAAATCATCTCTGTCACTTGGCCTGTTGAGCAAGCTCCACGAACGTCTGATACCAAACCACTCCCAAATTCTCGATTGCTAACAGAAGAAAAAATTACAGAAACAAAGACCCTTCTTCTGGGAGAATAACATGGCCAAGAAACCCACAAAATCCAAGTACAAAAAAAAGGCATTCTAAGACTCCGGGGAGGGCATTCGCTTTGCCTTCTTCTTCTTCTTCTCCGAGAAGGCCTTGGCAAACGCCTCCACAATCCGCTGCTGCGACTCCAAGATCATCTCGGTACGCTTCATCTCCATCTCCATCCGCATCGCCTCAATCTCCCTCGCCATCTCCATCTTCATCTGCTCCATCTTCACAAACCCGTCTCCTAATACCTTTATCGCCGACACCATCTCCGTCACCGGGTCCCTCTCCCTCTTCCCCGACCCTGCCGAATTACACTCCCTCAAAACCCTGGCCCCAAAATTACCGCCAGAACTCGAACTAGGGTTAGGGTTAGGGGTTGAATTAGGATTAGAGTTATACTTGTGCTCAGCCTTACCGAAATACTTCGACCCGGGCTGCGCTATACTCACCCCGGACGGGATTCTGATCCGAAACCCACCTCCTCCACTACCACCCCCACCACCACCGCTGCCACCCCCAATCCCATTATTCCTATACAATTTACTCATATGCCTCATATTGGGACCTCCTCCATTCTTGAATTCTTCGTACAAATCCTGATCTTCGTCATCTTCGGCGTCGATGTCGTTATCGTTGTCGCTGTCGGACACGTTCACGCGTTTTTTGGAGGATCCGGAGGAGGGGCCCTTTTCCATGGCGTCCATGCGCTTGAAGTGGACCCAGGAGGAGGTGAACCGAGAAACGGGCATGGAGCGGGCGCGCTGAAGCTCTGTACGGTAGCGCTTGCGGAGCTTCTCCATCTTGTGACGGCACTGGACGGCGGTCTTGGGAGGGGAGGCAGCGGAGCAGCGGCGGGCCACCGAGTCGGCCACCTCCTGCCAATGGGTAGCCTTGAGGTTTCCGCGGCGGAGGGAGTACCACTTGTCGCGGTACGAGTCGATCAGAGCGACCGTCTCGTCGTGGGACCAGCAGGGCGGCGGGAGGCGGCGGGATGCGGTGGTGGCTGATGATGCGGGCGGTTGCGTCTCGGATTGAGGCAGTGGGGGTGCGGGTAGCGACAGCGTTATACCCACGGCAGTGGGTGGGCCCGAAGGAGTGGTGGGTACGGCGGCGTCGTCTGCGGGTGGCGGCGAGGATGAGGAAGCCATGGTGGAGGATAACGGAAAAGGAGGTTATTTTCTCGTTCTTATTGAGGATCCAGGGGTGGGTTTGGGGTGAGGATAAGAAAGGCAGCGCAGGTTGGAAAGCGGAGGAAATGGAAGTAGAGGTGGTGGTTGGGAAATCAGGGTGGGGGAGAAGGATAAGGTGGGTGGCGCAGAATAGAAAGAGGGAAAAGCAGAGAGGATGTGGTGGGGTACAAGGGTGGAGAAGGAGATGAGGGAGTGGAGGAGATAAGGAAGAAAGTGGTGTTTGGTGACATATTGGGGTGGAGGGAGGAGTGTGCGGCTGATTTTGAGATCTATCTAGATGGATGAGGAGGCCACCGCTTAGGTGGAGAGGGTGGGGGAGGGCTAACGTGCACCGTGGGGGAAGGGTGTGATAGGCTGCGCACCCTTCTCCCACACCAATTCTCTGTCTGTCTGTCTGTCTATATAGGTCCACCTCTGACTTTGGGGCCACTATCATCATCAAAGTCTTTCTTCACAAAATATGGGATAGATATCATTCGTACGATCAAACAGAATGTCACGTAATCAACCGCACATGGTTGGCGTAGGTGGCTGTGACTTATTTTTGGGTGGCATTTTTGAGAGAGAGAGAGAAGGGTGGTTGAAAGCAACGTTGGGTTAGTGGCATCATAGCTATGCTATATGGTGGAACCGTACCCGATGTTCGGCAGCCAAAACTTCCATCTGGTTCGAATGGCTTTTGGGCGTTAGGTTTGGTTTGGAATTCGTTGGTTTTCCTCCTTTAACTATACGGGGGTTGTTAGACTTGTGGTTTGGCTTCAACTTCGGATGGAGCTTTGAGCCTTTGAGTGCCGAAACAATTTGGGTTTGCTGCTCTCTTTGTCGTTTTCTGCCCAACACAGAATCCTCAAAAGGCCAAGCCCAGTTAAGCACNCGGCTTCAACTTCAGATGGAGCTTTGAGCCTTTGAGTGCCGAAACAATTTGGGTTTGCTGCTCTCTTTGTCGTTTTCTGCCCAACACAGAATCCTCAAAAGGCCAAGCCCAGTTAAGCACGTACAAGCACAAGGGAGCCTGTTGGATATGTAGGCACCTTGCTTGGTGTTGGACAATGGGGGGCACTGCAAAGTAGGTTTTCACCATATTCGGACCTTCCAAATGATTCTGTAGACGCCTGATGGAAAGGGACAAGAATTGGACTAAGAAATTCACATGTATTTCAGCAAAAAGAGAGAAAAAAAAAAAAAAAAACAGAGAGAAATCTGTGTACTGAATTGAGCAAGGCCCGATGAGATTTTTCCACACCTCGCTAAATTGGTTGCTAGTGCAAAAGAAGCCCTAACGGATAATATGAGAGCAATGGAAAGGAATTAGATGGGTGGAGAGAAATGAGAAAAGCTCCAAAGATAGGCACAATAAAAGTTAAATAAGATGTGGCTGTTGATTAGGAAAATGGGAGAATTGGTGTGGGCCGGAGTCATCAATATCATATGCGAGCATGGTCAGGTCAGGGAGATGTTTGCATTGACCCCACTATAGAAATTCGTTTTTGTTGGAGTTTTGGGCAATTAGTCTGGCCGGTGTAGATTTGGGTAATTAATTGCTATGCTGTCTACAAGTTTGGGATGTGAAATGTGTTTGATTAGGCTGCCCACAGGTTATCTAAGGAGCGAGGCATTCGCATGTAATTATGAGGTTGTGGAAATGGATCAGGTCCGTATGCACATTGCCTAGTATCCATCATCTCCTGCTAGGACTATTGGTTTATCTTATGTCATTCGCATCCCTGTAATTAAAAATCGAATGATGTGCAAGGAACCATCCTCCGTCGAGAAAATATTTGTGGATTCTCAGTATTAAATGCTGTTGGTAGACAATGTGGATCTTGACCTTAATACATTAGGATCCATATATTACAGAAAGATACACTTAATCAAGTTTTATTAAACATTACACGGACATGATACGAGTGACGAATCAACATGAACAATACTAGCTAGAATACTTATTTGATAATCACAGGACTCGTACTAAACTCCTTTAAACTGAAGAAATTTATGAGCTAACTCATCTCATAAAATCGATTTTATAAGAGAGGATTGTTCATTTCTTATAAATATGTCGAAGTCCTTATCCACAGATAATGTGAAATTATTTCTCAACATAAACAGGAACAGAGAGAGACAGAGAAGACACGAATATATAGTACTTCATAAAGCCTGGACATCAACAAACCCGAGATCGATGTTGAACATCTATCTAAACGTCCTGAACTGTTCATGATTTGCTTCTAAACTTGACGAACACTCGGATCAAAAGCCTCATTACAATGGGAACAGCAGCAGCGATTAGAATATAGCGAAACCTCACGGATTCCCTGGGAGTGACAGCGAATACAGCAGACCCATATGTTACAATCATAGACACCGAGGCAACCAACACTTCAAGATGGAAAGGAAACCCGTATGTTAAGTACATGATGACCAAGAGTGAAGCTGAAAGGGCCAAAGTGTTGAAAATCAAGAAAACATAATAAGCTTCTTGTTCAGTTGCATAAATGGCCCTCCCTGCTTTGTGTCCATCTTTGTTATCTTGCCAAACTCCCCCAGGAGGGTTGACCCCAGCTTGAAAGGTCACTGCAGCAATCAGCGTGGCAACTACTATGAGAACGTTCCGAGCATCTCCTGCTGTGTCCCTGCCTTCCTCATATTGAAAGTACCTGAGCGAGCTCTTGTTCCTTGTAGTGGTTTTGGATTGATTATCCATTTTTTTCCCTGTCAAAATTAAGCACTGATATGTGGTTTGCTTTTAAAATGATTCCACGGATGAATCTGTTCTTCAATTATTTGCTGCTTTTGTATTTAACTCCTACCTTGTCAGGAAGGTCGGTGGCAGCACTAGGAAGCTTCATCCATATGGGCTACGTCTTTTGTGGCTAAGAAATTAGCGGGGCAATCTGGACGCGAAAAAAAATTATATTTGTACGTCTTTTTCAGACAAAAGTAGGGACTCCGGGGCCTCAAGACCTCTGTAGTCTTGGCCTCATCGTGTTGTTTGTGAATGATTGAAGAATCACGGACCAACGACATCTGGAAAAATAAGTTGCAAATAGCTGTGATCTATGACGTATAGAGGTGTGACGATATATATATGGTTAAGACCACACACGTCTTTTCCTTATGAAATGAGGTACATGGTCAAGTTGAGTCCAGACTATGTAAACGTGCTTTGGATTGCAGGAAAAAGAAAAAGAAAATGATAGTTCAAGTGGTTCTTTTATATTGGTTCTCTGATGTTTGGTGCAAAATTTTCCGAGTGTCCATGCAGTATGAGTAACAACAAACAGATAACTGGCCTAATCGTCATGATAGCTAGGCAGAGCCTTTTTATACATAATATCTTCAACTTCAAGTGAATAACTAATAAATTTCATATCTGCAAAAAGGAAAATAAGCCTTTCTATTCCTAATTCAATATCGAGTACAATGAAACAGAAGAGCTTTACTAGAGAAGAGGCATCCAAACTAACTATTTGCACTGTCATTTTTGGAGTAGATCAGTGCCACCACACCCCTGATTGCGACTCAGCATGTCAAGCTAATAACTGGCCAGCTTTAGTACTCCCTTCCCTCCCCAAAAGTTCATGTATGAGTCTTAGGAAGAAATGCATTTATGAAATACATGAACATGAGCTTGATGAAAATAAATCACGTTTATACAGAGAAATGTTTTAACCGCAAAAAAATCCTACAAAAGTTCTATATCTACACAGAGTCCGATCATGGAAGACCAGATCTTTCCCCGATGAAACCCCGACTTGTTGTCAATAAATTAATATGATCCCTAGCTTTCTCTTGGGTTCTTCTCAACCAAATTGCATGACAAATAAACTAATGATGTAGCACAATGATGTGTGTTTTTCTCCTTAATTTGATCATGTGTTCATCTAGAAATTTGTTTTCCACCAATGTCATCAGTTCGATCTTCTCTCTCTCTCTCTCTCTCTCTCTCACTCCAGGCAACAACAAGATTAATTACAAGGTCTTTTAACTCTCAAGTCCCCGGAATCCCCACCTTCTTCAGGGAACGGCGTTCCATATAATTTGTTTGTTTCCTCGGCCGGCCTTACCCTTCTAACTTCTTAGCCATAAAAGTTATCGCCCATAACGACGAAGCATTGAGCCTTATCGCTGCCTCGTGTGTTATTGGTAAGATCGAATGATGAACAGGCTCATCCGTCGAATCATTTAAAAGCAAACCATATATCCTTGCTTCGACAGACAAAATGGCTAATCAATCCAAAAGCACTGTAAGGAGCAAGAGCTCGTTCAGGTACTTTCAGTTTGAGGAAGGCAGAGACTCTTCAGGAAATGCTCGGAACGTTCTCATAGTAGTTGCCACTCTGATTGCTGCAGTGACCTTTCAAGCGGGGGTCAACCCTCCTGGGGGAGTTTGGCAAGATAACAAAGATGGACACAAAGCAGGGAGAGCCATTTATGCATCTGAAAAACAAGCTTATTATATTTTCTTGATTTCCAACTCTTTGGCATTTTCAGCTTCAGTCCTGGTCATAATGTCCCTAACATACAGATTCCCTTTTCATCTCGAAGTGTTGGTTGCCACGGCTTCAATGATTGTAACATATGGGTCTGCAGTATTCGCTGTCACGCCCAAGGAATCGATGAAGTTTCGCTATATTCTGATCGCAGCTGCTGTGCCTTTTGCAATGAGGTTTTGTACTCGAATCTTTATCAAGTACTTATTAAAGAAACCATCTGCAGCTGAGGACTCACCGGGTTGTTGATGCCCAGAATTCTGATGAAGTTTTTTAGCGTTGAATTCGTGTGGACTCTTCTTATCGTTCTCTCTTTTGTTCTTCATCAATTTGGAGGAGTTTTGTCTCTTTATTTCTAAATCTAGTACCCTTCTATTTCTTCTCAAGCTCAAGCATTTACTTCTCTATTAGCCGCTTCTGTTCCCGCACAAAAACTTTCATCTTTATGTTTTATCAGTTAAAAGTTTTCATTTATCCCAGCTTTATAGTAGTTTTGGGAAGTGAAATGAGAATTTTTAATTTTAGATGAAAGTTTAAAATATTATTTTAAAATATTATTATTGTTTTGAGATTTGAAAAAATTGAATTATTTATTATATTTTGTGCTAAAGTTTGGCTATAACATCAACTTTTAGCTAGATGAATACACATTGGACTAGCGTCAAAAAAATAATATAATATTATATATTTTAATAATATTTGACAAATATATATTTTTTAATACAACAATTCTTGAAACCACATCTAATTCATCAATATTCGTAATCAGTAGAATAAATAAAAAATTGTGCTAGTGCATGTCATGCATGTTTTACCTTTCAAAATTTCAAACGTTAAAGTAGTATTGAATAAATATTAACAAATAAAAAAAAAAATAGTATCCTCAACGTTAGATTGTTTTTATTGTCAATAAACATTAGTATTAAGCAACACACGACACCAACACAGTCCACAAAATATCAACACAGTCCATATAAATACCAACACAGTCCATACAAATACCAACACAATAACTCGCCAGGTTTGGAGAGAACCCAAGAATTATTGTAGCTCAAGTGTTGAGCTTTGAACCTTTGGCCAGTCCAATGTGAAAGCTTTTTCTCACATATAGCTAAAATTTAGACTTGTATTGACATTTGACTAGGCCATTGCCAATGCTCTGTCATAAGTTTCTATTTTATTAATATGCCCTTATTATAGTGAAGAGATTTCAACGACCACAAAAGTATGAAGTTTGCTAAATAGTATTTGAAATTATCCAAGTACCATTATATCATAATATAACGTTCTACTGATTCACTCAATAAATTGATTAGTAGTTAACCATGTAATTATTTAATAATAAAACAATAACATAAGTAAATAAATTGCATAACACCAAGATTGATAACAAAAGTAAACTCTTTAAAGGTACCTTTAAAGAACTATTTAAAGGTAAAACCCTACGGGGCAGCCAAACTCAGAAAAATCAATTTTATTATTTAAAAATCAGTTATAAGCAAGTTTCAATTACAAAATCTTTGTCAATGACACTCTTACTTGACCAAACAAACAACTCGTTTGTCTCTACCGCAATAACAGCCAGAACTTCTGACGATCTTCAAACATTGACTTTTCTCCTATAACTCCATTGGTTATATCACAATTACACTATCTCAATTTTGGATCAACGATCACACTGTTTGAGAGAAACAATATGAAATTCTCCAAGAAATTTTCTCACAAAAATATGAACTGGAAAGTGCTCTAAAAAATTCTCCAGAACTGAATCTCTGCAAATCCTTAAGACAATTTAAATAGATTTCTGGAAACAATTTCCAATTCACAGTGAAACTCTGTTTACGACTTGTTGCGCCTAATACTTATCTTCATAGTATTGGCAGTTTCACATTCAAACTCTGCTCTAGATAAGATTTATCTCTTGGAACTCGACTTCTACAATTTTGGCTTATCTAAATACTTCATAACAACCTCTAGATAAGATCGAAACAAATTTAGATAAATTGAAAGTGTTTTACATTCCTCAACATAAGATGAAATCTATCATCTTAGTCACCTAGTCATATCCAAACTTATCATCTTAGTCCCTTAGCTATAATCTCAAAACTATAGCTAAATGTAATGACCAATTAATTAGTTGCTTAGGAATCTGATCAATAGAGGAGTAAAATGCAGAAGAATCATCATAACCTAAATTTGCTAAGCCATCAGTAAATTTATTGCCTTCTAGCTCTGTATGTGTCCACCCTGATCATAATGATCTTCCTCCATATAGCTCTTCCCCTGTGATCACTTCCATTAATCCACCCTATAAACTTCAAATTAATCAGACTCCTTGCGCTCACACTCATCCTTTAGGAATCAGATTTCCGGATCATGTTAATACATTGGAAGAACAAGGAGAAATAGGTTTGAAAACAGAAGAACGAGAAGATTTTCACATCAAAACTATGATCGGATGACTGACCGAAATTACAAGGGACTTGTGTGTGTGTGTGTGTGTGTGTGTGTATATAACATATCTACCAAAATTATTTTCAGAAAAAAGAAGATCGAAGAAGAGGAAGCTCAACGAAAAGTCTCGACTCTTAACAT
Source organism: Pterocarya stenoptera (assembly GCA_003123785.1). NCBI lineage: Eukaryota > Viridiplantae > Streptophyta > Magnoliopsida > Fagales > Juglandaceae > Pterocarya > Pterocarya stenoptera. Next base: position 43,033 of record QEOT01003959.1, read on the forward strand.
ATTCCTTTCCTTTTTTGTTGTTTCACATTTCCTCTCGCTTAGAAGCTTCTTTCTCTCGTCAATTTAATTCGTAACAAAGTGCTGAGAATTACATAAAGAGTCGAAACATGAGGGATTCGGGGAAGAAATTCAGACACATTATTAACATCTTTTGGTCTCCAAGTGATAACCCAATGAGTGATGCATATGATATCTATCCCCAGTAAGAACTTCCCTCCCTGCACCTTTTGGTCTAACAATTGATATTCCAATGTAGATAACAGAAGCAGAAGTATCACAGGCGACTCTAAAATTGGTTGGGAAGCACTTCAGACCCATCGTTATCTGCCCCCGCTGAATGCCCATTGCCCCTGCTGTCTCCAAGTGATAAACCAATGAGTGATGCATATGCTTCATCTTCAAGATATCTTGATTGCCTCAATAGTCCAACCAAAACCTCCTTGCTTTCTGTGTCGTCTTTTTCTTCGCAGAGCTTAAAGAAGGCAGACACATTGACAGGCTTTGGCCTCCAACTCTTTGATCGCGCAGCCATAAAAGCTTCTTTCCAGCAGGATAAAGCCTCCGAAATCCTCCTCTCTCCCATGTGCCTCTCAACAAGAATCTCCCATGTACTTGAATTTGGCTTTCCTCCAACTTCGATCATATGGTTGAAGAAACTCTCAGCTTTATCCAAACTTCCTTCCCTAACATACCAACCCATGAGAAGATTTCCAATTCTAGGGTCAAAAGATGATTTCACCTGTAACCATTCCTCGTAAATTTTTTCTGCCCTTTTGATATCACCTAGCCTAACAAGAGACGATATTATAACATGGTATCCCAGATTTGGAATAATTGGAAAACTTGTTTTGTAAACTTTCCACACACGATAAGCCTCTTCTTTGTTACCAACATTACCATAAAGACTTATGAGATAATGATAAGGTATCCGATTCCGGCCTTTTATCCTACTCTCCACCTGCTTCAAGCAATCTTCAGCTTTATCAAACTGCCCCATCTTAATGTACATTGTAGCCATTGTGCTGAATGTACTCCAGTTGGGATTAATGGTTCTGTCCAGTTTCATCTGTTCAAATACTTCTTCCATCTTTTCTGCAGATCCTTGTGATCCGCGAGATGATAGCCAAATACTATAGGAATATATATCTAGCGGTATGCTTTTCTCTACCATTTCTGAAACCATCGACTCAACTTTATCATACTCCTTGAGGTTCATATAGAGAGTCATCATCACATTGAAAGGAAGTGAATGTGTGGCATAATCTTTACTTCTCATTTTGTCAAGTAAAGATTCTGCCTCTTCTCTCATTGTAGCCCTCACATACACATTGAGAAGAGCTCCGTAGATCCTCCTGTCCTTCAAAGAATCTGGCAGCTTCATGAAATAATCTTCAGCACCAGAAACTCCATGAACCTTGGCGAGAAGATCTAACTGAATTGCAGCATCACTAGTGGATAATATAAACCTCTCTCCTCTGTCATTCATCCAATCATACACCTGAAAATCATAAAAGTTCAAAACTGAGAATAATGCAAGACAAGGCATATCATCCAAAAGATTATTTGATTGGCACTGGGTGTCCGGGAACAATGTCCTAACTAATCCTAGGGGTGCATAGGTCCTCAGCAAGGAGTTTCTTGCAAGTGCACCTCGGGTAATTCAAGGGGAAAATCCCCCAATCCGATCGTCCATAGAGATTTTTTGCACCCAATAGGATTTGAACCTTAGATCTGGGGGGGGGAGCATACCCCCAAGCCCAAGGCCTTTATCACTTAAGCCAACCCATAGGGGTTCATATCATCCAAAAGATAAAAATTAGGTACCATGACATGGCTCATCAACGAAAAGGACAAAAGAGCCATAACTCAATGCCTCAGGGCTCAGCATTCAATTAACAGAAACCTTTTTTTTTTTTTTACAAGTGTCAATTAACAGAAACTTCCAAGAGGTCACATGCATAGAATGAACTATTTTAATGATTTACGCTTACTACCAACCCATTCATTTAACAAATTAAAAGTTCATGCCCTCATCAAATAAATCGAAGCTCATGAACAGAAAAATCCGGCACAACTAATGAAAACCTTATCATGCGACTTTAGAGAACGAATTAGTTCAACGAAATGCTCATTTATGATAACTCTAGCATGTAGTCAAATAAACTTTACCACATAATCCAATATAAAACAACTTCTGAACATAAAAACCCAGCAGAATAATGCTCTTCATTCTTTAATTTACAGGAAAGCCAAATAAGAAATGCAGCCAAATAAAAATGATGGTCCCGGATGAGCATATAAAATTGCTATCTGATGCAAGAACACGTACACTATTTATTGGAAGACCAAGAAACAGGTGATCCATTACATAAAATCGGGATCAAGGAGATTTTTTTTGTGCCTCTACTAGAGAACATTATCATTTGTAATATTTGGCCAAAATCCTTTTTTTTTTTAAGCGTGGAATAAGACTGCAAATATACAAAACTTGTTAATAAAGTATCTAGCTTCTCCTTGACTTCTGATAAATCTACAGAGCTTGTTAACATAGCACCTAATAACCAATTAAGTAGCTTTTACCTAAAAAGTAAGAAACAGCAATGATGCACAAACTCGCAATCCTATCGAACTAGCACATCATTTATAAGGAATTCCACCAATAGCAACGGATACCCATTAGGCAAAACACACTGATATATCAGATGCAATATCAAATACGAAATCAGATTTTTGCTCAACAGAAAGATCACAGCAACATAGAGAACAAACATGCAACAAAACAACGCTGTCCCATTAACCGAACCAGTCAATTTATCCAATTTATATAGAAAAACATCACTTACCCATTTAGCAAATACCTAAAGAATCACTAAACACCAAAAACATCTTCTTTTTCTCAGTTATAACCCAAGAGCTTGGCTTTTCGGCCGAAAAATAGCACTACCCGTTCAGTAAAACAGACCAAACACGCTAAATAAAAAAAGGGTATCATTGTTTTCTATAATTTTTTTAACCTCAAGAGCTTGCTTGTGCTTCTTGTACTTCCTCAACTCCTTGACCACCCTACAAAGCTCCCATTTTGAGAGTTTCCTGCCCTCTTTCTCCCACTGGTTCAGAACGCTCGCAGAGCCCAACTCAGGGTTTTCCATCAGCGAAATGCTATTGTATATGGTGTTCCATTTCACCGTGGGTATGCGCTCAAAGTCCACGGTCCCATATCTGCGGAATCTTGAGGTTGAGCAGGTGACGGGGATGGACACGCCCCGGTAATTTGCAGTTTTGGGTAGTCTCCAAGTGGGAACCCTGCATGGCAGTGGCCGGGAGTAGGAGAGGGATGATGAGAGGGAAGCGTTGTAGTGGTGAAAATAGGGTTTGAGAATCATTTTTTTATTGGGATTTTGGAATGTTTATGTAAGTGCAATGGTATGAAAGAGTGAAGAGAGGATTTGATTTTCTGGGTCAGTCTTGCCCTGGAACAAACAAGGGACTTCTCAAATTTACGTCAAAAGTCCCTAGTTTCTTCCCAGGACAAGAAACATAGTCACTTGTTACGTCAATAAATCTTCAAAACATCTTACTATTTATTCATACTTTACACATAATTTTTTTTAATTTTTTTATTTATCAAATATTTATTTTATGAATAATGAATAGAAAATTTAAAATAGTTTAAAAATAATCAACTCAAAAATCTTTTTTAAAATATTAAAAAGTTAAAAAAATTAAAAAATATAGAATATGAAATATGACGTAAATTGTATAGTAAAATCTATTTTAATTTTATTATTTTTTTTATCGATTCAATTTTAATATTTAAGTGACATAGATGGTATAATTCTCAAAATTTTATAGCTTGGACTAAGCAAACTTATTAAAGACGTCTCTCCTTTCTGATCTAATCATATATGCTATTTTTAGTGTTATATAAGAAAACAAGATAATTATATAGTTAAACGGAAAAATAAAAAATATTGTATGTCTGTAAAATTGGGATAAATATTTTAATTATAGTTAAGGAAGTTACTTTCTTTCCCTTTTAACTTAAAATAATAATATTTAAAAATTTATGAAAAAAACAAACGCTTCACGTTTTACCTTAAATTATTCAGGGGCACAATGCAGCATTACACCAGTTTAGTCGAATAAATAATTATTCATAGTAAATACTATTAGGTTCTGTCTACAACAAAACCGCTACTACTTTGAAAACGATTTTCTGTGAAAATAAAAACGAATTATCATACCAATAGGTGTGTGGATATTGCTGATTCACCGTGCATACTGCAGATGGTTCTGGCATAACCTTTTCTATTTCTTCAAATCGAATGAGAAAAGTAAATATTTTTTTCTGTTCATGAGATGTCATTTGGTAGAAATTGGAGGGGTCTTTCAATCAACTTAGAAATTTATGATACTAAAAGGTGTCGTCTGCTGGTCGGTTTGAATTGTGGACTGTAAATTCTCCCATCTATCAAGGAAAACAACAAAAAAATAAAAAACAAAAATCACCTCTGGGTCCAAAACATCCAAGAAACTCTCTAAAAGTTAAGATACAAGTTGATAAAATCACCTCATTTGTTTTTGCATATGAGAGATGAGTTGAATAAAAGTAAAATAAAAATATCTTTTCATACAGTCCTTTCAGTTTCCATCACACAGAAGCTGGAGACTCAACATCACCAGTTTTCATGGCCACCAGGGGAACCAATTCCCCAGCAGCACAAG
>QEOT01003959.1:57873-75168 GCA_003123785.1 Pterocarya stenoptera
AAAGCAATGGCCCACATAAATAAAGTCTTACAAAAAAAACTCCTAAACTCTTCCAAGGAGCGTTCATGATCCTCAAAATGTCTATCGTTTTTTTCACTCCAAATATACCAAAGACCTAAATAATAAATACTAAATCACATAAATAGAGGGTGTAATTCAATATTTTCTATAGAATATCAATTGTGCAACAGATCATATCTCTTTTTTTCTTATAAGTATGAGCAAAACAACAACAGATCATATCTGTAATTGAAAAATCCTTTTAATAAGGATACACCCCACTCAGAACTTCGATTAAGAACAGAGTTGAACCAAAAAACTTCAAATTCAGGCCACAGTATCCTCTTCCACATAATTGAATCAACAAAGATGGTAAGACCTGTGCTGAGGCGAATTTAAATACTAGATATTAGTTCAGGAGCTGTCATCATGTAGAAAATACCATTAAGACGTAATAAAAATGTGTATTATACACAACATTAAAAGAAAAAGATGATCAATTAACCAACCTATGCACAAAAGAGCCATCCCAATGCAGCGCTTTAATGCCTTCCATAGTGAAATTGACTTGGTCTGTCATTGATACTATTAAATTCTCATGTATACATTTTGTTTTTGGATAGGTAAATTCTCATGTATATCATATAAGGGCTGAAAAGAATGCATGAGTCTATCTTGGAGATAGTGGAGATGAAGGCTTAGGAAAGCTACATGTGATGGGGTTTTGGCATGGGTCCAGTTTCTATTGAAATTGGATCCATTAGATATGGGACACGTGTCCTATAAAAAGAAATAAGGGACACATGTTACACATCCAAGTGAGTCCAATTCCAGCCTTGCCCTATGAGAGAGAGACTCTTCTCCTTGACACTCAAAGAAATAAGCTCAAGCTAGGAAGTTATGATGTGCCCCAACTGGGGACTTCCTATAATTATATCTTCTATTAGGCTGAAGTCTGGTAGTTTGTGTTGATTTCTTTTAAGGATTCTACTTAGTTGTGTCACCCCACAACATAAAAAAAAAGAGTTATTCTTTGGTAAACTAAATTCATCCAAAACTTGAGGCATACAATGCAAAACATGCTATTGATGCATCACACATTTTGGTCTATAGTCTATTATGTTCCTACATNACTTAGTTGTGTCACCCCACAACATAAAAAAAAAGAGTTATTCTTTGGTAAACTAAATTCATCCAAAACTTGAGGCATACAATGCAAAACATGCTATTGATGCATCACACATTTTGGTCTATAGTCTATTATGTTCCTACATTATCGCATGTCTTTTAATTGAGTTGCCTTCTTTGGTAACTGGTAGATAGAAGTTTTAGAGGTTTGGATGTCACGGTACTTATGCTACAGAAGTATCAACAGTTGCCATGTTAAGAATCTNACTTAGTTGTGTCACCCCACAACATAAAAAAAAAGAGTTATTCTTTGGTAAACTAAATTCATCCAAAACTTGAGGCATACAATGCAAAACATGCTATTGATGCATCACACATTTTGGTCTATAGTCTATTATGTTCCTACATTATCGCATGTCTTTTAATTGAGTTGCCTTCTTTGGTAACTGGTAGATAGAAGTTTTAGAGGTTTGGATGTCACGATACTTATGCTACAGAAGTATCAACAATTGCCATGTTAAGAATCTTGAAGTAGGAGAGTTGAAGCCTGCTATGTGGAATGCAACATTATAAAATCATAGAAATGGTAAAGGCCTTGAGCCTTCTAGGGGTTGGCTCAAGTGGTAAAGGCCTTGGGCTTGGGGGTATGCTCCCCCCAAGTCCAAGGTACAAATCTCCTTGGGTGCAAACAATCTCTAGGGCCACACCCTCTGGTGAAAAGCCAGCGATTTAACCAGTTCCGTATAGGAAAACTTTCGAGAATGCGGTGCACGGGATCAGGGTTTACTCTACAAGAGTGTTCCCCGACATTAAAAAAAAAAAAAAAAAATCATAGAAATCTAGATATGCCTAGCATCATCACTTTAATAGTCCTTGAGCACCTTGATATGCCTGCTAGCATATTCTATTTCCGGTTTGCTCCTCTCATTGGATAATATAAGCAGTTCTAAGTAGGAATGATACTTGGATCACCCCCCCCCCCCAAAAAAAAAAAAAAAAGCTCTTGCATTCCTCTTTTATATATTTGCATACCATTTGTTAAATAAGGATTTTGATTTATATTGTTCAACCCCGTTCCTTCTCAGTACTTTTGCAATAAATTATAATGACAAGAGTATCAACCTGGAAATGATGAACAGGGACAATAAAGTATATGAAACTTTGAATCATAATGTGACCAGATCCTACAGTGACAATACAAGAGAAAGGGGGCAAAAAAAAAAAACAAAACAAAAAGAATTGATACGACAAGCAACCTACCAACAGAAGCATCAGTCCAACAGGGCCAAGAAGTAACAGCATGTCACATCTAAAGATGATCGTAGCAAAAATCTGTTATAATTAAAAAATAGAGAGCTGTAAAAATATCTCAGCAAAAGCCACCCATGCAATTACTAGTTAAGCAACTAAAATAATAAAAAGATTCTATGAATAAGGAATAACAACAAACATACTGAATTACAGATTGACCATGTGAAAACATAAGTATCAGTATCCCAGAGAAAAACGTTCCATTCATGGTTCAATAACATTTTTTTTATAGTAAGAAATATTTATTAATCCCCGTAATTAAGCATAGCCGAGGTACACATGAAGTATACCAGTCATTGTTCAATAACATATGCCCAATCATAAACAACTGAATACATAGATAGATACATAGGCAAATAAAAAACTTACCAAACAATTTAATGCAGCATAAAAGTTCCCCTTCAACCAATGTCCATAAGCCAAATTAACTAAAACATATAGGAAAAAGAAAATAAGTGCCAGCTTCTAATGAGCAAACTTATAAAAAAAATCATAGCAAGAAGTGATTACCTGCACCAAAAGCTAGTATATTAGGAAGAGGACGGGTACAGTAGAACAGCAAGTGAAACTGGAGTGCAGTTAGTATTACGAGGAAAGCTTCTACATGATTTCCAAACTTATCTCTAACCTGCTCAAAAAGAAAAACTAACTTTTCAACCTAGATCAATGAAAGATTAAATACCAAGAGGCCAATACGTTAAAGAGAAAATTGATTTACAAATCCAAATTAAAGTTTTGCATCTTTCATATCTTTCTAAGAACAAGCAGAGTCAGTTACATATTTCCCTAGGCAACAATTTTGATTAAAAATATCGGGGTAATAATGGGGCTCAACAATAATTTTTTGATGATAAGAAAGATGATTTCTATTGAGAATAAAAAAAGAGCATAAGCGGAAATTATTGGTTGAAAGATCAGAATTTAAGGTGGCTTGATATCAGATTAAGCCAGATCCTTAAAAACCTTTGGCAAGGGTTCACCCTGATGGTTCATGGATTTCTTGTTGCCTCTTTATTTAATTGACTAGTTTCTATTATATATTTTTAGATACCACTATCAATAGTTATGGAATCGCATTATTTTGGCTGCAAAAACATGCATCCTAAACTCAACCTTGTTTATGACGTATCCTGGCCATGACTTTGGTTTTAAGAGAGTCGATAAAGCTAATCAAGAACATGCAGCATCAGTCTCTTATTCCCAATCAAGATTTAGAAAGGTAGATGTTGGGTCCTCATGCAAGCTCATAGCAACATTCCAGGCATAAGTACATGCAAATAAAACCAGTTGCTCGAGAAGGAAAAACATCAAGAAGAAGGAGCGTACCTGAAGACGGAAAAATCGTAGCAAACTTAAAATGATGCACCCTAATGCCATACGAACTAGACAACAGTAGAAATAGATTAGCTTACTTCAAGGGGTAATAAATATAAAAGACAAAATAATAATAAGTTAAATACTGATTCATATGAAATTGCCATAAAAAATTATATATGCTCACACTGAAGTCCACTTTTTGAATCCTTGAAAAGGAAAGGGACGAAATGCGCTGCTAATATTAAAACTTAAATATGGTTTTTTATGACATGGAATCTCACCAAGGCAAGACCCTTTGAACCCACCTATGAGAAGCAGATCTCAGATACACAACCCAATCCATCAGAACTGTGTATTAGGTAATTCAGGGGAACTCCTAGTACAGAATCTATGTGGTGCATTTGGATGGAAAGGAATGAGCAGTGTTTTAATGACAAAGAGCGGTCTCTCGAACAAATCTGGAATTTTTTTGTACACTCTTTGCTGTTTTGGTTTTCAGCATTAGTGAATAACAGATCATCCGTTCATGATTTTCTGATGTCATTTTCAGTATCCTAGAATGTATTTAGGTGTTTTCTTTTGTATACTTCCTGTGAAAATGGGCTTCACCTATACATTTGTCTATAATAAAATCTCTTATTACTTATTAAAAAAAAAAAACTCCGAGTACAGAATCGAACCCAAGACGCCTAAGTGTACAGCTCATCCAAAGCTTACCCTTTGACCACCGGGCTGCACCCTGACGGGTAAATTAAGTTATCAAAGTTATAAGCCATAGAGACCATCAATTGGTCCACATGGTTTCAAAGGCAGGCTCAAAAGGAATTAGGATCAAAACATTGTCATACAAGAGTCATTGAGCTTCTAGATGTAGTTTCCTGCTGTAGATCCAATAGAAATTTTCTGTCTTCAGAGGGCAACAGTTATAGGCAAACTAAGTCAAAAAGTACCAATCCATTATGGAGACAAAGGAGTTTGGCTCTTAACTAAGTGAGTTCTTGTGCTTGACTCCCATAACTAACAAGCCTTCTAGGCATAACAAAAAAATTGTATCACCTATTCTGGATCTGTACGTGCACATCAAAACTAATAAGCCTTCTACTATTTGCTATAAAATATATGATTTAAGAATTTTTCAGTAAATCCTTCTGTATTGGACCAATATATTCAGTTTACAACAGAGAAATTCTTCATAAAAGATTTATATTTTAGAGTGAAAACCACTTGTAACTACAGTACTCTTTTTCAATCACACACCTAAAAAGAAGCAGAAAGGAAGTGCTGAAATTAAAATTAAAAAGAAAAAGATTCCGCGAATTTCACGTTACGGATGGTGCAGCACCTCAACAGAAACAACTTTCACTCCAATCTAAGATAAATAAATTCATACGATTATGCCCAAGTATTTAAATAACTCACCTGCAAAAAGACCATAAATCTTTGGCAAGTGCAGCAATTTCATTGCCAATATAAGTGGAGATGCCAAAATTGATACAAGCAAGGCTCCTACGAGAATGACAATATTTTGCAAGGAGTTAATTTAATAGAACACTTGACCTACTAGAAGAAATAATTTAATCTTCATTCTACTATTTCATATAGTTAGAAAGAATACATTCAAACTGTAGTATGCTGACCCTAAAGGAATGAATAAGCAGTAACCTTAACCATAGAAGAATTGAAGATTACCAATAAAAGTGCGCGGAACCACTCCAGGGAACTCCAAATGATCATACTGATTATGGAAACAAGGATCCAAACTAAACAATTAGATCAAAAGTAAAATTCCCAGCTTAATAGAATATGCAAAAGATATTGAAGATGCAGACAAGTAAAACTTACATTATCCAAGTGATGTCGATGATAAAGAATATCATGCATTGCCTGGGTAAATAAAAGATTGACAAAATTATTATTTAAAAATAAAATAAAAATAAATAAAAAAAGCTATTACATGCAATAAGAAGTTGATTCTGAAATGATGAAAACAGAATGTCGAGAATACAGTCTCAGAATCTTCAAGCCCTCTATGTGGAATCAAATGGTTCAAGTTATGTCCGGTTTAAGGTCTATTCGGTAGACTCGAGTTAAGGTTCTTGTTCTGTCTGGCATAAAATATCAAATCATCTCTGCCACTTAGTTGAATAATATTGAACAAAGTATAGGGTTCTCACTCAGGTCCCAAACACTAAAAGGAAGAAAAAATTTAAGGTTCAATGTTCGAAACGAATTAGGACATAAATCGTATATCATAGTTAACATTGATGAGTGTCCGGTTTTCTCTTTTGCTCTCCGTTTTACCGTTTATACAGATTTGATGGGTAAAGCTATCATTGAAATCCCTTTAAACTTAACTTCCCACACACAACTGCGAGAAAGTAAAGTTATAATCGTCGTTTCCCCAAACGACTTTTAATCGGCAACCAAATGCCAGGGCGCTTAATCCCGCAAGTCGAGCAAGTTTCTGCAGTATAACACTCGAAATTTTATTTATTTAATTCGTACTCCTAGACCTTCCCTTTTTCTTGGAAATTTAACAAAAAGCAAGTGAGGCTTCTTTTCGCTTGAATTAAAAAAACAAAACTAGTGAAAAGAATACCTGAACATTGAAGCTTTCTTCAACCTTAGTGTACGGAACCATGATCACATAGAACGCAGCAATGGATCCCAACAGCAAATCGTAACCGTAACGCTCCAGACATGTTGAAGATTTTGGAGCCATTGTCACAGCACAGCGAGAGAGACCAGCAGAAAGACGGACGAAGAGAGGTAGTGGCACGAAGGAGCACTTAATTGGGCCACCAAGTATAGCAATGCTGTTTATGGGGTGGGCTATTGGGCTTCTAATTACGTATTTTGTTTAGGGAAAGCCCATTCTAGAATCCATTTTGCTGAGGCTATATGATATAACCTCAAGTTAATTTAGCTCGTCTCCACCAACAAATCAATATCGTAGTGTTTAAGCTGGGCTGCACAAACGGGCCCGTATCCTGGTCCATCTGCTTCAATCGGCTTATCCTTGAAAATAATTGGATAATTTTTCAGCTCATCATCCAGTACATACAAGTGCATAGATTTTTAGGCCAGTAATATTAGATACAAATTTCTAATATATATATATATATATATAAAAATATATATTTATATATTATTTTAAAAAAATAATATTACAAAACATAGAACGCGTTAAAATTCAGTCGATATGTCCTAGTTAATATATAAAAAGTACTATATTTTTTTAAAAGACAAAAGGTAAGATTTTAAATGTTAAAAGTAAAAAGATTTCAAATTCCAAATCCATTTAGGATTTTTCATGTCTTCCCCACTTGAATATATAAATATATATATTGCCATATTTTTTGCAGCCGTTCTAGCTCACCTCACCAATATTGGCATGCCATGCCACCTTTATGCATGTTGCCACCATCAATATTGTTTGAATTCTCCTTTTCTCAAATCTATTTTGTTCTCTTCGAGTCTCTTAATTTCTATGGGCTGGGGAACGTGCAAACTTTGCCTGTATATATATAGGGCAAATAGCAGCTACCCATAGTTTCAGCTCTATTTTCTCTAGAAATACATATACATAATGGCCGGTTTAGATCAAATCTAGCTAGTTTTTAGTTGTAGAATTAAAGAAAACATCATGCGTTTTGTAAACTCGATCTGTTTGTTTACCTAAAAACCTCAGTACCCTCATACAACCCTAGCCTGAAAACCAATATATATCTAAAAATTGTATCCCATAGTTAGACATTTTTTAGAAAATGATCTTACGTGCGTACCTTCAAAACCCTAAAGATGCAGTACTTTCAGTCGAAACGTACGTGTTTGATCTTAAGATCACCGGCCGACAACTAATGAAGCATATAATATATATATATATATATGTATATGTATATATGTTTGAATCTGCAAATCGTTGATTAATTCGAAAATAATTCTTCATGCAGCAGTACCTACACTAGGCATACAAACATATATATAATATATATAGGCCATTAAAGTACTGTGGACTGTATCACTTATGAATTTATAATTAATATAAATTAGTTTGTATTATCATATTATAATAATTAATACAGAAATTATAGAACTTAAAGTGGGGAGGGAATTAATACAAATATTAAGTGATCATCAGTTGGTGAAGATCGATATATTGTTAATTAAGTAATCTAATTAAGCAGAATATTAATTAATTAAGAAACTTATGAAACAAATTAATTATATATAATAAAGTAGATAAGGGACATGGGTAGTAAGACAAAGTGGAACCCACCAAATATCCGATGCCTCACTCTATCATCATGAGATTTGGAAGTCTTTAGAAATTGATTGAAAGGCCATGATTGCTGCATGGAATTCAGCATATATATGCGTTCCGCCATTCGTCTCTCTCTCTCTTATTGCTTCAAATTGTGATCTTTTTAGAGTATTATTTATGACACTTTTGAACTTTGAATACAGAAATGATGAAGATGTCGGATCCGTAGGTAAACTTACTTTTTCCAGCTTGTTGCTAAGCGTTTAGGGATTGTTTGGTAGTATTAATAATTCTCACGATGTTGCTTCAATTTATATATATAATTCATTACTGCACTTTCACTAGTACTTTTTAAGGCTCCAATGGCAGCACAACTCTTTCAATACTCCATTGTGCCTCTCATCATGGAAACAAACACGACTAACATATATAGGTTTCTCTCTCTCTCTCTCTCCCTCTAGTGATCTCTCCATCCATTGAAATTGGAGATCGAGCATGCACGTGTGTACGCGCACATGAGAATAATTACTTACGTAGAAGCACTAGCACTTACATATGCAGAGAATTAATATATATCGTATTTCAAAACCCTAAAATCCTCCCCGGCCAGTACTTATATATAATTGACTACAAAGATCTGATCTCTTTCTCATGCAGGCCGGAGATCGAGGATCTTGGGAATTACATATATGTATGTATGTATATATATATATATACCCTTTTTATTAAAGTTATTGATCTTGTTATCATTACCAGAGCAGCTTATTGGATTAATTATTTCCATTCAATAATAGTACTTTGCCTTTATGGTATATATTCAACTTTGTTATGCTCAGTATTGATTGAAACGCATTATTTTGGTAGAATTTATGACCTAGTATCATGTGACACACAATTCATTATGCATAGGGGGGGTTGCATGTCAATGATTTGGAGGACAATAAGAATATTCTACGAGCTGGTTATTTAGTACTTAACAGTGTAAAGACTGTGCCTCGACCCAAAGATCGAACAAGATATATAATACCGAACAAATTAATAGCACTGTTTTTACAGCTTTTCAAAATATTAATGGCAGCTTGACGGAACGAGAATGGGTGGCTCATTAATGGTGAAAACTTCAAATTATATCGTGATCAACCTAAGATGGCTATATATAAATATATATATATATATATCCACATGACAAGCTAATTAATTAGGTACTGCTCTAGCTAGGCATGATATAAATATTTCTAAAATGAGATATTAAATCATGATCAAAAGATATTGTTTTAGATAAATTCTTACAAGCTAGTAAGCATCAAATCACCCGGCCTAGCTATGTATATTATGATCTTCACTAGCTATGAAGATGATCTATATATTGCAAATACAGTCATATAGCATTTCGTGTGTAGTACTGAGATCAGGCCGGTAGGAGTTCAAATCATGATCCAAAATGGATATATATATTTACAGGTATATATAGTTAGATGTAATGGTTACTGATGCGTTATATTTATCTGTATCAGGTCTTAGCTAGCTATTTTTTCATCTAGCTAGTTTCTGGGTGATTTACTAGCTAGCTTCATGATTATCTTCATATATAAATTAAAGCAATCAAACTTTCCGTTGAACTTGGCTATAATTTTACTCATTATGTATAGACAAATTAAACACAATATCTGAACCCCATAAAAGATCCAATATCCAATCATCTATATATATATATATATATATATATGAAGTCTCAGATCTTCCAAAGGATAGTATATAATTAAAATGGCGGAAGCATGCATCATTATTATCATCAAATGATGATTATTAACGTAACGTAGGGGGTGTGCATGGCATCGGTTTGGATTCTTGCAGGTCTTGGAGATCTAATTAATTTTCAATCCAGGGCCCGGACCTGATCATTGGTTTCATAAATCATCAAATAGAATCAACCCAATTTAATTAACAAACAAACAAATGCAAGGGATCTTCAAAGCAATCTGTCAATCCCAGAAATTAACCAACAGCAAAACCTTCGGGCGGTTTGGGTTCCTTATTATTTGCCCAGCGTACCGCAGGAACAATGGTTTTGAAAGCTTCGTCAAAGGATGCTGCAGGTAGCTGGAGATAGAGTACTTAATTAAGAAAACTTGCAGAAAATTAAGTTACTCTTATAAATAATGCACTGTTTATAACATTTTAGAGTGCTTTATATAATTTCCTCCTGAAAGCATCAAAATTGCTGGAACAAGAAAATATAAGGTAAACTACTACTGCCAAACATGATTTTGATAAGTAAATGTTAGCCAGCTAGGTGTATATATATTTAATTAGTATATTGCAAAAGTAAAAATCATAAATTTAATTTCCCGTATCATCAACAAGGTTGCATTATTTTTAGCAGGAGATCATTAAACGTCGACCGTGCAACCAACGACGGAAGGCAATAGTACTGGATATATTATATCCAAGTGACCATCATGATGAACAAAGGCGCGCCCATGAAGTACCATGCATTTCAGTTTATTTCCTTTGACATGTAATTAAAAAGTCTTTGTATCATGTATACATGTGGAGCACATTACTAATTGCATGCTGAGGTTACAGTCTGGTCTACATGCACGTGTACTGTATCTATATAATATATATATATATATATATATATGAAAATGTACATTTCATTACAAGAAAATACTATTTATACCTACAATTTTTATTTACATAACAATACGTGCTGACATGTCAGCCATTAATTATATAATGAACATTATGAAATTTGAATTTTTAAAAAAAATGATAAAATTGATCTTATAAGTAAAATTATAATTATACGAATATAGCACTACTCTTCATTATAAATCAAGGAGTTAAGTTTTTGTGGTTTTTAAATGGATAGATTGTTCTATAAACTCATTAAACTTAAATGATCAGTCAAACCAATACTTCTGCTGTAGCTAATGTCCTTTGGACCAGATAGTATTAGGCTCGGTCTCTAAATGAAAAAACTAGATTCAAAACTCCCCACCCCAATATCAAAAATTAATGTTTAGGTTGTAAAAATTATAAAACAGGATTCAAAAAAGAAAACAAGAGCAAACCGGCCTTCCACCCGAGTGAAGAGAAAAGGAAAAATGCAATGCAGATGTTTGGAAAAATTCCTCAATGACATTATTTCTCAATTTACAGAGTTTGTGTATATTCCCTTCTATCTTTTTACATTTACCCATAGGTCCCATTTATATAGAAGATCTCAAAGAAATGAAGATATCAATTACATGGAATTTCATTTGAATTTACAAACAGAATCGGGACCACTAGTAGGCCAGATATTGAAAGTTGCCCACTACATTGCAATAAAGTTGAGGGTCCTCAAAAGAAGAACCTTCTAGTACAATGAGCTTACCGATGAAGACATGGGTGTTGAGACAGATTTTGATTTATGCATATTGGTACGCAACGACAAATCAGAAATATACTTTGACTATGAAATAAATAGACCATTGGAATTTCTAGTGACTTCAATACCTAAAAAGTAATGTAAAGGACCGAGGTCCTTGACTGGAAAATACGAACCAAACGTAGCAATGAAATCAGTAATAAGCTTGTTATTAGAACTAGTGACCACAATATCATCAACATATACTAAAACATAGATACACTCAGATGCAGTACGAGAATAAACAAGGAGGAATCAGATTTCAAACCATGAAAGCCAAGGGAATTTAATCTATCAGTGAGTTTAGAAAACCAAATCTTAGGGCTTGTTTCAACCAATTAATAGATTTTTTTAACTTACAGATGTGTGAGGGAGGTCCAGATTATCGAACCCGGGGGGATGCTACATATACACATCATCTTCAAGGTCACCGTGTAAAAATACATTCTGAATATCCAGTTGGTGCAACGCCCAGTTGGAAGCTGTTGCCAGAGAGAGAATGAGTCGTATAGTGACGGTCTTGGCTACAGGATTGAATGTCTCGGTGTAGTTAAGCCCAAGTTGCTGATGGAAGCCCTTGGTGACAAGGTGAGCCTTGCAATGCTCAAGGGTTCCATCAACCCTACGTTTTGTCTTGAGGACCCATTTGGAACCAAGAGTGTTTGAGCTGGAAGATAGAGGAACTAGGACCCAGGTATTATTCTGAAGAAGAGCTTGAAATTCGGCTATCATGGTTGCACACCACTCAGGGTATTTAGATGCCTCGGTATATGAAGAAGGTTCTTCTAGAATGGACTGTGAGGACGAAGTGGTGATGGACAGAGAGGGCTTCGAGAATGGCCAAGGAACAATGCCATTGGTTCTGAGCAATGGACAGTGTATGTTTGATTTTGATCTTGTAACCATGGGGTGGCAGTGAGTGGGAGGAGGTGCCGATATGGTAGGAGGGGATGAAGAAATCGAAGGTGAATCAAGGATGTTAGGGCTAGGAAGTGAGGGAGAGGATAGAACAGAAGAGACATTGGCAGGGGGAAGACAACAGAGAAGGATCGAAAGTGTTAGGGTTAGGAATCGGGGATGAAAGGGAAAGTGAAGGAGAATGGGGCTAGGCTAATGGTCGTAGGCTAGTTGTGAGGGATGGGCTGGGTGAGTCAATACGGAGTGGGCTGAGAGAAAGTGAGTGGACTGGGCCTGTTTGGTCATGTGATAGTGGACGGGGCATGTGAAACGAAGGAAAGGCCGAGTGAGTGGATTGGGGGCTAGACACTTGAGACGTTGTGGACTTGAATGAGAATTCAGTTTCAGAGAAAACAACGTCTCGAGAGGTATAGGTACAGCCTGTAGGTAAGTGAAGACAAGAGTATCCTTTGTGATTTGGGCCATAGCCCATAAAGACACAAAGTTGAGACCAGAAATCAATTTTGTGACGAGTAAAGGGCCTCAAATTAGGCCAACAGGCCACACCAAAAATAAAGTTAAAACTTGTAATCTGGAACTTGATGAAATCAAGTTTGAAACGGAGATGAATTTTGAAGAATTAGAGTTGGCATCCGATTAATTAAAAAAAATATTGTTTGAAAGGCTTCTATCCAGTACTAATTGGGTATTGAAGCATATGCTAAAAGAGACAGACTAGTTTTAACAATATGGCGATGGCGTCTTTCAACAGTGCCATTTTAGGCACGAGAGTATGGGCAAATTATCCTATGAGTAATACCAAGTGATTTAAGTGACGAATTAAGGGAATGAAATTACCCCTTCAATCGGACTGAACGGCAATGACATTAGTTAAAAAAGTATTACTCACATAGCGCAAAAAAGTCAAGAAAATAAATGAGACATTGGATTTTGATTGTAAAGGAAATAGTCAGATATATTTAGAAAAATCATCGACTATAGAGAAATAAAAACGACATCCTAACGAGGACAACATAGACACTGGTCCCCAAACATCTAAAAAAAGAAGTTGAACTGGCCGCTCGAACTGAGATGGGGAAGGAGGTGTGGGAAAGTGTGAGACTTAGCTTAGGCACAAGCATGACACGAAGACAATAGCAATTTATTCATAATAGGAAGTATAAATTAACTTAAAGTAAATGAAGTTATTCTGGAATATGGGTGCCCAAGACGAGCATGCCAAATTTGAGAGGTAGTCTGTTCGCCTAGGAAGGCTAGTGGAGGCAAATTGGAGAGCTTCCAAATTGGATGAAGTCACTGGTAGGACATAGAAACCATTGTTAACGTGACCTCGAAGAAGTTCCACCCGAGTGCAAGAATTCACAACAAAAAAATTAGAGTGAAATTCAACATAGACTGAATTGTTTAAACAAATTTGACGGACAGAAATTAAATTCTTTGTAATAGAGGGAACATGAATTTTATGGAAGAGATAATTGCTAGAGGGAGTGGTGATTTGACTGGAACCGATATTTTGGATTGGAAGAGTGGAGCCGTCTCCAATGCTAACTTGATCAATGCCACTGTAGAGTGTAGAGTCTAGTGTAAAGTTTGAAAATTCTGAGGTAAAATGGTTGGTGGCAGTGATGTCGGGAAACTATGAATTTTTGGGAGAAGTAACAGGAGGTAAAGCAATGAAGTTGGCGGTAAGGGCAGCAATGGGGGGAGCTTGATATTTTTGGTTGAAACCGTGATAGCAAGAAATGGCAGTGTGTCCATGTTTTCGACACACTTGACATAATGGTCGTGTATCTAGGTGAGATGAAAAATAGCTGAAGGTCTGGCCAGCACATCCACGACCATGGCACCCCTTCGTGTAAATGGATTTCGACCTTTGTTGGAGTGATTGGGTGCCCGAAAGGTGGTTGCATGAGCTGCAAGTGTAGTACCTAAAAGCAACGACTGATTTTGATGAGTCAAGCGTGATTCCTGATTAAGAAGATAACTGTAAATCTATTGAGAAGAAAGAGGATCAGGGCGTGTGGTGATGGCAGTGACCACCGACTCATAGACTACGTCAAGGCCAGCCAACAAGTAGATAGAAAATCGAGAGGAAGAAAAGGGATGTCCAACAGCTCCAAGGGATGCTGCCAGAGTAGTAGCTTTGTGATAATATTCATATATGGTTTCAGATCCCTTTTTAAGGGTACCAAGTTGAAACTGAGTTTGAATCACATGGGCTAAGGAATGAGCAACGTATAATTCCTGTAGTGTAGTCCAAACTTGGCGTGAGGTTGTGCAGTCAAGCACATGAGAAAGAACAATATTAGTTAATGAAGAGTTTAGAGCAGAGATGATGAGTTGGTCTTGTAAGAGCCAACAAGAGTATTCAGGATTAGGTTGGTCATCCAGAGTCGGGGAGGGCATGTGAATAGACCCATCAACATGGCCATACAATTGATGTCCTTTAAGCAAAGGAACAATATAAGCATGCCAAAAGAGGTAGTTGTTGATAGACAGCTTAAGGGTTACGAAATGGAATGCAGAGGTGACGATGGAAGGGTTGAGGGGTGGTGATGAAATGGGTGGTGTTGTGTTGGTATTTTGTCGTTGGTCGCCATTGAAGAATTTGAGGAAGGAGAGTGTAAATGTTAGAGTAGTTCGGTGTTGGTGATGTTGAGATTGAGAGAAGAAATTTTTGGAGCTACCATGGTGGTTGGAGAACAGAGATTTAGACGTAGGTCCTATCGGGCTCTTGATACCATGAAGATTAGAAAAGGAAAAATGCAAAGCAGATGTTTGGAAAAAATTCCTCAATGCCATTATTTCTCGATTTACAGAGTTTGTGTATATTCCCTTCTATCTTTTTAGATTGACCCGTAGGTGCCATTTATACAGAAGATCTCAAAGAAATGAAGATATCATTTACATGGAACTTCATTTGAATTTACATATAGAATCGGGACCACTAGTAGCCATTATGTTAGTGTAGATGCACCACAATCTTCTAGATATTTTCGAGTTGCTCCTGCTGAGTAAAAATTTCGGCTACCTTAACACCGAGGAACTGAGGGGATGGAAGATGGCCCTTAAAAGCATTGGAATTGGATTGGTCATCTCATTCTTCAAAATTTAATTAATATGTAGTTTTTTCACTTTTAGCTAATCACTCAGAACTTGAAGTTTACATTGGATTAGCAATCATACTCTTTATAATAATAAAATATTTTTATTTTATATTTCTTTAAAAAAAATTTTTTTCAAATTGACAGAGTTATATATATACTGTGGCCTCTCAGAGTTACTAGAGCTTAGAAAAAAGCACGAACACATGACAAAAAGATTTGATCAGCGTATGTAAGTACACAACTTATAATTAAGCGAAGCGAGAAAAAAAGTCAGCACAAATAAAAAATAATATCATGGATGGTTGTACAGATAAATTTAATAAAGCATGGCTTCAGCAAAGCATGTTAAGGACACTAACAGCATGGCTTCAGCAAAGCATGTTAAGGACACTACAGTAATCTTCATATATGACTTCAAAGATATATAGATATATGGTAGCAAATATTTTGGATGACTTTTATTTTATTAATCTAATGTAGATAAAATTTGAGGGACATTAGTTAAATTATAGCTTTCACAATTGGCATTTGGCTAAGCCAATACCAATGCTCTAATTGGTTATGAAAAGTGGGAGAGGGCCGGGTCTCTCGCTCTCTTCCCCTCGGATGTTGGCAAGTCATTAAACATGTGATCAACTATAGTTACATTATTATCTAGATAACTATAGTTACCTGATTAAACATTTGATCTGTTGAGAATGAATATGAATTTACATGCAGATCACAAGCTTGAAGTAATTGTGTAGTACTTATAATTTCATTATTCCGAGCTAATTAAATTAATTATTACGAGCTCATCTATTTGATGAATTATTTGTTATTTTCTATTGCATTTAAAATACAGTACTACGCGTTCAGTACATGCACTATAGTCTATATATATGTGCTTGGCCGGGCATGATGTAACAGGAATTAATTCAGGTCCTCTCACTGTAACCCTGGTCACATTAATGTCTCCAGGCATCGCGCTCCGTGTTTCTTGCTTCATCTAGAAAGATCTTTCAGAAGTGAAAAGGAAGATTATACGCCCAAAAAAAAAAAGGGAAGATTATACTTTTCTTTATGATCTTGTTTAATTACATTTCTACCTTGGCAGCTACTTTTTATCCTTCCGCAGCCCCTTCCAAAAGCCGAAAGGACAAACCAACTACGACAGCCACGTAAGAATATTCTTTGTATGTGGAATTGGTGAAACGACGCTTTCGAGTGTGAACATTAGTGTCATCTCTAGCCAAAACACATGTTATAACACCGACAACGTACGATTATCTAACTCCAATGAGAAATTGCCACGTTAGAAAAATAACCCATCAAATGATATAAGCATCCAGATAAATGAAAATGTAGGATGTAAAACAAGTACAGTCTCTATATGCAGGCATGCAAGTTTCGTAAGCCATGATGATCATTTAAATTTGTGTAACTTGCTGCTGATAAATGCTGATCATATTGTAATCTTCGAACATTAGGTTTTTTAATATCTCTATCTCTCTCTCTCTGTATATATATATATATATTTATATTTATATATTGAAGTGGATCGAGTTTTGTGTTTTGATATCAAGTCTGCTCAGGAGCACATGATGCGTAGTACTCAAGCTAGCTAGGATAACATTGTTGGCTCTTTTTGCTATCTGCAGCGCGCGGCAGCTAGTACTGAAGAGTGAAGATCCCTTAATTTGGTAGAGTAGTAGTCAAAAGGTTATGCTTTCTGGTGCCAATGGAGGCAGAAGCTTTTTGACAATAGGTTAATACTCAGATTAAGGGTTCCAAAAGAGATTGCATACAAGATAATTAAAGACAGAAGAGGGTCTTTTTTTTTTTTTTTTTTTTTT
>QEOT01003959.1:83144-108834 GCA_003123785.1 Pterocarya stenoptera
GCCCCAGAAAGAGTTAAGAACCATGAAGCTGGTATGTGCTACCAACTACCAATTATTAGGATAAACATGCCCAAATTAAGATCATCAGGAATAACAGGATAACCTAAAGTTGAGAATTTTCACATTTTGCGTACACATGCATGCACAATAAGGAAAAGATCATCACCTAACATATGCATGATAGGCTAGTGCTTGTGTCGGTGTTTTGAAATATTTGAGAGTTGAAAGTTACGTACACCTGCTGGGTCTCTGTGTGCTGGTTTGATAAACTTTTTAGAACATATATAAAATTAAAATTAAAATTAAAAAAAGAAGGGTTATGCATTGAATCTGCATGGTACGTAGCTGCATATAATAAACGCGCATTCACAAGATTATGATCTGGTTAATTAATCTGGAGGGATCTATGATTAATACTGATCATCAGCATGCCATGATTCCTTGTTAGCTAGTAGTCCAAGCTAGCTAGGTCGATTTAGAACGTACGGCCTAATGAGCTAGCTGGTTATTCACAATAGAATAATTTGGTGCATTCTAATTTTTTGTTAATAGACTGTAAGATCCCAATTACCATGCATGCATGGGCTCGTATTAACTTCTGAAGATCGACATGGTGAGATGGATGGCAAGAAGCTTCAAGAATGGATCTCTTGTGAGTATGATTGNATTTGCTAATAGACTGTAAGATCCCAATTACCATGCATGCATGGGCTCGTATTAACTGAAGATCGACATGGTGAGATGGATGGCAAGAAGCTTCAAGAATGGATCTCTTGTGAGTATGATTGTCATCATGAAATTGATGCTCGCTAGCTGCAGCCGTTTATATTCCTCCTGGGACATTATAAATCTCCTGCAGAAAGTCCAGGAATGTTGTTAATAATGTATATAGATATAATGTTGTGAGTAAAGGCCGCTAGAATATATTTTAATAGTTCTTATAATAACCATGATCTACAAATAGTAGATCGTGCGGGGTTGAGGTTCTTGGGGGCGGGTATTTCTTATAAGGATATTTTAACCGTTATACAGTTTGATCTCCTACTCATCTTGTTTCCCTTTGCATTTCTTAGCTAGCTTTGTGTTGAATCCTGAAGAACGTGCCCCTGTGCTTGTGTTTCTTGCTCTCTATTAATTCTCATCTTGTAAACAAAAGTATATGTACACTGAAAAACGATAATATGTACACTGACAACAAAAATATAGCTGCAAGAAGGGATATTCAGATTGATAGTAGCTAGAGAATACATGAAGAAACCGTAGGAAAAGAAACTTAGACTAAGATATCAGCCCTTGAACCAGTGGACAATACCTCAGCCAAGTCCTATATATCTATCATAAATTAGCTAGCAACGTTCAATAGGAGGCTGCATGATTGCAGATGATTTGATTTACACTACTGCTCAGTTTTCCTTATAATAATATATAAACAGTTTTTTCCTTAATTTATTTACTTATTTACACACATGACATGCTAAATTTACTCATGGCAAAAATGGTTGGTACACCCACTAGCCACGATCTGGCTGTCAGATGAATATGTTTATAATAAGCCTTTTTGACTGCTATGAAGTGAAATTATTACATGAATTTGATGATCATATTGATATTGTTTTAATGGAAGGGATCTTGGGTTTTTCTATGCCTTGATCTCGTTGATCATCATGAATTTAGTCTTGATAAGAGAAAAAAAAGCGAGAAATGATCAAAAGAATATAATTTTTTTTCTTATTAGTACTGCTAATCAGTAGATCATCATGATCTGATATTATTGTGTGAATTACAAGACTGTTTATGATCAAGGAAAAACATGTTTCTGCATATTCTACACCATGCTAATTTTGCCTATACACTTGAAGTGCTACCAGTTTTCTATTTCCTATTCAAATTTTACAACAGGAAATTAAAGCTAGGGTACTCATTTATATGTTTACTTATATATATGTTGGCGAATGGCAGAAGTTATTACCGATGTACCCATAATAACTGCCGGGTGAAGAAGAGAGTGGAACGATTATCAGAGGATTGTCGAATGGTGATAACAACCTATGAAGGTAGACACAACCACTCTCCTTGTGATGACTCAAACTCATCCGAACACGAATGCTTTACCTCATTCTGATTGAATATCGATGCATGGCGCAGCCTCAATCCGATCGATCGAGAACCAAAAACGTTGTTGTAATATTAATGAATATATATATTGTATCAGTTTGTGACAGAATTAAATTATGTCGATATGATTTTGAGGGATTAATCGCTGATATATTTATTAATGTTCATACGTACCTCTCTGTGATCATGAGTTTCAAAAGAGGATGTCCTGCAGTGTATTAATTAGGCCTCTAGATCGAAGTGCTAGCTAGCTTGTGATCATCATGATGTTATTACGAATATAATGCAGCTTTTTGGGTAGTGAATGCAATATTTATACGTATCTGTATTGCTTTGAACCTTTTTTCAACACCAAAGTTACAAGTTAGCAGAAAAGAATCACAACTAGAACATGAAGATCATCATTAAAGCGCGGCTATGATTTGTATGAAGCATGCCCAGCTAGCCGCTTTGCTCGGAAATCCACCATGCATGTCGTACAACAGCTCTCTCTCTCTCTCTCTCTCTCTCTCTCTCTCTCTCTCTCTCCAAATCATGTGGAAAGAGAAAAAGTGGAGAAATGCGCTAGAGACATCAGCAGACTTCAAATGCCAGACGTGGTACTGTTAACTTAAGCTGTTCTCGAAGTACTGTTGTCTCGTTATAGTATATTTTTCTTCTCTCCGCAAAGTACACTGGATTACATTGGGGATCACAATTCCCTCATGACACATGTTCATTTCGGGATCCAAACTGCATGCAGTTTGAGATGATCTAGTCCGAATACCCTAAGAAAGGTGCTCCATCTTCTTCTTCTTCTTCTTTTTATCTTCCTGAAAACATGATTTATCCACAAAATAAGACAGGTACAATGACTTTTGTAATATAATCCAAATGCTCAAGATCATTTCCACAAAATAAGACAGTTTCATTGACTTTCATCAGGGTGACAAATCATGTATATACTATTTTTGTTTGGAACGAATAGGAATTAGGATATGTTTGCTTCCCACCTCTGGCCACCAGGATTAAGTTTCAGCCGATCTTAATTATTGCAGGCTGATCTCCATATATAGGTTTTCTCTGCAATACGTGGAGGTGAGAGGATCAGTTCGAAGCTGGGCCAGCCGATTGAGAAACAAAGCAATGACTACTCAGTTTGAAAAATGCAGTAGCCTTTCACAACTACCATTTGTTACACATGATGACAGTTTTTTAAGTTAAATTTTATAAAATATTTCTTATCATATCATATTTATAATTAAGTTAATGGGCTAGAGAAAATGACTTCCTGCAACTCAGTTTGAAAGAAAATTCTATCCTTTATTTAAATCGACGGTGAAATGAAGGATCAAAATTATCTCTTTCCAATGGGCCTACTCGCGTACTGCAAAGGTCCAGGAGCCCGATAAAGCAAACCCATAACATTCGGCCCCAGCTAGTTCATTTGGGCTGACAATCGTAAGCCCCAATCATTCAGCACAACCGACTGATAAAGTAATTGCCAATCCGTAACAAAGATGTTGAGCAAAGTTTCGAAGACATCCTTTTAATTATTTGAATAAATTAGATGATTCAACTCTAAGAAAGAGAGATTTTATTGAATGCATCCAGCTACAAGATTAATATTTTTAATGCATTTTTTAAAACAGTATAGATTCATATAAATATTTAATGTACTATCTATGATTTCTTATTAAATATTATCTAGCTAAGTTTGCCAAGATAATTTGAAAGAATCATTATGGATCTCTAGCTAATCTTAAATTAGAAAGAAAAAACAATAGAAGTTAATATCTTAATTACTATCTTGTTAATTTTTTCAAGCATCAATAGTTTTTATTGTTGAAAAATATTTTAGTCATAAAAATATTACACAGAGTGATGCTGGTCTTTATTCCACACCACACACCTTATATATTTTTTTAAAATGATATTTTATTTATTTATTTTTTATTCTTACTAAACTAATTGAGTTATTATACTCATCATTCATATATTATATATTTGTTATGGAAAAAATTATATAAAATTTGGGATCATGATTTATTCTGTAGGGATAGGTCCAAAGGGTCCTGCATTGGAGAGGTTCCCCAACATTTAAAAAAAAAAAAAAAAAACTTTATTGACTATGACAATAAATATTTCATATCTCAACCTTGGATAAGCTTGTAAACTTGAGAAAAATGAGCAGTGCTAGTCCCACTACTGGGATCTACCGCTCCCTTTACCGTTAGTGTAATATTTATGTATTTTTTTTATATTTTTTTATATCTAATTTTTAATATATTTAAACATTTTTTAAAAAATAAAAAAATATATAATATTATTAAAAAATAATTACTTAATTATTAAAAAAAAATAAAAACGGTAAAAACTAGCTATAGAACTCATTGATAAGAGTAACATTTTCCGAGAAAAATAATCCATTCCAGACCGAATATTCCCAGCTCGTAGTTAGGGTTAGCGTTTCTGTTTTCTTTGCAGCCGTATATAATACCCCTTCCTTTACTACCAGTCGGATCGTCTCATACACCATCCTATTCACTTTCAGTGTCGCAACAACGTTAGAGATTTCAGAGAGAAGATGGAGCAGACCTTCATCATGATCAAGCCTGATGGTGTCCAGAGGGGCCTGGTATGTGGGCTTGGGCTTTATCTCTTTGTTTTTGGAAGTGTAATTCTTAATCATGGGTATGGATCTGCTGTGTGGTAGGTGGGATTGTGTAAGAAAGGAAAGGAGAAAATTTTGGTGTTTCTTTTTTGTCCCTGCTTTCTTCAGACATATTTCGATTAAATCTGATGCGGCGTTTGTGGGCTTTCGTTTGTTTTGAGAAGTGCTGTTTCTGTTCATAGATCTAGTGCTTGGTTGATGAGAGTGCACCGAACACCAAATTTATCAGTTTAACCTATCTTGCAACTGCTTTTGTTTAATCGAGATAGCTTGATTTCGTAAAGCATTTATCTGTGTTTCAGGTTGGTGAGATCATTAGTAGATTTGAGAAGAAGGGGTTCTATTTGAAAGGTAAGATCTTTTCGATCATTCATCGTAGAATATGAGCTGTGAAGTTATGGGTTGGCTGTAATATGTGCCTGTAAGCTTTACATATGACGATTTCCAATATGTGCATTTATAATTAAATGTAGACCCTGATTGCATAATTTGCATGAGAGTCTGAAATGACAGTTATGCCATAGGTGGTCTACTCTAGAGTGTTCAATCTGAAATGCTCATGTTTTTGGTTGAATGTCATTGGATTCCCATAATTCTCTTTCTTCTGTCCTGAAATGAGCAAAAAAATGAAACATCAATTTCTGTAGTAGACGTGCAGAAAACTCCATTCTGATTAGCAAAAAGAATAGTTGCATGGAATGTTCTTTGCGTTTCAAAAAAATGAGTTCCTATAAATTTATGCTTAACTTGCTAAAGTTTTAGGGAAAGTATTACGGCTGAAACCGAGTATGAATTAAAGGTAGCTGTTGAATAATGGAACTCCTTTCTTCTTCTGTAGTTGAGTAAATGTGATCTGTGTTTAGGTTTGAAGCTCATCACTGTGGACCGTTCTTTTGCTGAGAGGCACTATGTGGACTTGTCTGCGAAGCCCTTTTTCAATGGGTTGGTTGAATACATCATTTCTGGTCCTGTTGTTGCTATGGTTTGGGAGGGTAAGAATGTTGTGACAACTGGTCGAAAGATTATTGGAGCTACAAATCCTTCGGATTCTGCCCCTGGAACCATCCGTGGCGACTTTGCAGTTGAAATTGGGAGGTAATTTCATCTTCCTTTTACTGAATACTTTTCAAAATACCAAGGTTTGTTTCTTTCTCTTGCAAAATTTGGTGGTCTTATATTATATCCTGTACGCATTTTGTTGATAAAGAATGGTCATCTCATGTAGGCATTGATGGTCTTAAAGTACCCTTTTGTTTCCTCTTGTTCACTTGGCTTCTACTTTTCAAGAAAAAAATTGTACTTGGTTTGTTTCTGGTGGGAACAAAATTTCCAAAAAAATCCCAGCAAATTATATGCTTTGTATTCCTCTTTCTTCAGAAAATCTTCCGGAGGAATTTTTTAAAGCTAGGAAAATTAATGCGGAAATGGAAAGTGAATTTTGAGTAATTCTACTTTGAACTTGGATTAGTGATACCTGAGGATTGGAAAACGTCTAATGCTTAAGTTACTTTATGCAGGAACGTTATTCATGGAAGTGATTCGGTTGAGAGTGGGAGGAAAGAAATTGCTCTGTGGTTCCCTGAAGGCCCTGTTAGCTGGGAGAGCAGTCTTCACCCCTGGATCTACGAGTGAATGCTTGATACCCAGCATCCTCACTCGTTTATACTTATGACTACTGTTTTGATAAGTTGGTTATGCAGTTTTGACTTAACTTGGTTATGTCTGCTTCCTTGGAACTTTACTTTACACATGCTTATTAAATCAAAACACAAAGTAATTTAAATTTTGATTATGGGCTTGCATGAGTATGTTTTTTTTTTTTTTTTTTAAATGGTCTGCTTCTGATGACCATTGCAATGGAAGTCCTTTTGATTGAAAACATTAGCGGGAATTGTTTGCTTGATCTCTCCCCAAGGCTGTGTATGTTTTGGTGATGCGAACCAGTGGATTGAACTAGATGAAAGTTGTCGACATTGGAAACGAACCAAATTAGTTGTCTTTGATGTGATATGATGGTCATGCATTCATCTTGGTTTTGGAATCGTTGGAGTGGTGGACGTGTACGTCAGTCGGTCTCTTCTGCCAATTCAGAAGAAGAGCATTGCTATGCATCATCTTACACACCACACATTAAATTATTTTTTATTTTTTTTTAATTTTTTTCAATTTTTTTTTATTTTACTCTTTTTGAAATATTTATATTTTTTTATTCATTATCCATATAATACACATTTAATAAGAGAAACAAATAAAAATAAATAAATAAAATTATGGTGTATGGTGTGTAGGATGATGCAAAGATTAATTCTTCAGAAGAATACTTATGCGAGTGTTGGCTCAAGTCTTTTCACCTGCTATACTTCACCACACTGTTTCTGTCCTAAATCAGTATTTGAGTTTGTATTTTTCTGCATTGGCCAAAGTGACAAGCATGCAAACCTGTTGAAATGGGAGTTTTTACTTGTTTATTTGTTCTTCCGTGCCTCTTGAATTCTCGACCATTTAGGTTATATTACTGCTGAGTGCTGAAGCTGCCGCCCATTTATTCACCATGGATTGAGAGATATATCAACTCATCTCATTATTATTCATTACTATTCACAAATTTTAATTCATAAATTTTACTACTATTTACAAATCATTTCAACTCATCTAATGTTATCTCTCAAGCCAAACTAGATGAACTCGTCTTATGCCTATGGAGGGAGGGAGTGGGGAGGGAGTAGAAAAAATATGGAAAACAAATAAATATACTTAACAGTTTACACCCAAAATTGACATTACTTTTAATCTACTAAAAGACTACACCGTGTATTATCCATTAAGATTAGAATGATTCATTAGATCGTCAATATTATAGAATATCAGGATATCACTTGTTTTTCATTTATATTAATAAATCAGAATTAGATAGTGTAATTTGACACTATCCAATAGTTAAGGGTGCAAATTGCATTTTTCCGATAAGGTAAATGTTATTATGAACCTTCCAAAGTTCCATCATCCATTATTGATGTGATATCAAGTAATTGGAAGATTATTCTTTATTTTCATCAAACTTTCAATCATTTAATTAATGCTACAACAAAAATGATTAAATATGATGATTAAAAGGTTTCTTAATATCATTCATTATCTCTTTCAAAAACAAAGGATGAAAAATCCAATCATTTCATTGCGCCATAATTCTCCACGAGAAAAACAAACTCCCAAGTTTATCCACTCGCCGGAAATATCCTAACCATAATCTGGCTACTTGCAAACAATACATGTAATGAGGTTTCCAAGCATATAGGCGCCAACATAAACCAACAATACCCGGTAAAAAATCTACAGAAAAAACGAGTAATTAAAACCAAAACCCACCACATTGGTTCCAATTCCATGCCAACATATTGGAATTTGCAGTAATGTGTCAGACAAGTCTTCACCGAATGAAAAAGATTTGAACTTCAGCAATAAAACATGCTGATTGAAATCATTTTTCATACTTTCTTCAGCCTTACAAACTCTAGAAACCCGCTTTTTTTAGAAACCAAACGGTAACATGCTGTCGCCAGAGCAAGCAGTATCATATACAATTACCACCTACCTAAAATCAAGTGTCTCCATTGATGGCATGTATCTTGCTGGTACAAGCCCTTACGTTAAAACTCTAGGAACCTTTATACTATCGGGTAAGAAGGCTGTATGAGGGCAACTCTTCCAACCGCGTGATGTCTTCTAGCAGCAGCTCTTTTTCCAGCTGACGCCGAGTGGATTTCATCACCGTCTGTAAAATACACAACATATGAGAACAAAATTTACTAGGACAATCCAAAAGTGGCCAGGTGAATAGCCTCTGGTGCTACACAAACAAATCTCAGATACCATCATGAGATTTTCCTTTAATCTGTTAGCCAATGACACTATTTATGTAGGACTCGTGGTGGCTGAAAAACGTTCTCTTCATAGCTTTTTCCAATGTCTACAAGGAACTTTCTGGTTGGAGAATACATACATTGAAATCCATATATGATGCACGCATGGAAAGCCATTGGTGATCCATTAGCTTGAATGTGATGCAATAGAGAAGATCAAATGCCGAGTCACTTTCTGCCATGCAAACAACATCATGTTGTCTTAGCAAAAATACTTGAAAACAGAAAATAGAGAGGTTAAATAAAAAGAATAAAGTAGATGCATTACAACCATAGATCCTCATATTGGGCATTCAAATCAGAAATAATTTTTAAAGCAATAGCCCAGCTATACCAACTTCCATATATATAACAACGTAAAACTGCAGTGGAAAACTAAGAACCATCCAAACATTACCTGAAAGGAACTTCAAAAATGTTGCTCCCACCAGTGTCCGTGGTTTGACTGTAAAATTGATGCACACAGTTAATGATGAAATAGATCAATTCTTATTCAAATTACATGGCATGAAATGTGGAAAAATGATCCCTACAGGGTGCATGTCAAAAAGATATTGCCTTAGAGATCTCTGTCAAATATACTTGTAAAAAAAAAGGTCCGTGTCAAATATAAAATCCTTAACTTAGTACCAGAAGTACCAAAAATTCTATTTTAATGTCCCCCATCCTCCCACAGTAAAAAAAAATCCACAAGAAAACAAATAAGGGGGAAAGAATAACGAAATCATTTTACAGAGGCTCTATTTCCACAATGGAAGCGGTACCCTATACTCAATACACTCCAATGTGCACAGGAAGAAAGCAAAATATGGGACTTCAAACTATTTACAAAATCAAATAATATTTCTAGAGGCAAAGTGTGCCGCAGAATGTGATTTGGCAACCAAAAAAGATGAATATTCTTGTAAAAATGGCATTCCATTCAGAAAAGGCAGATAAAATTATTAACCTGCTTCCAGATCAAGCATCTGTATAAGCATGAATGTGATGTTCACACCAGCTACAGCAAATGGGTATTCCCAGACTGATCGATCACCTTCCTGCTTTCGGAGAAGATCCTGGAAGGATTTCTACATTAAAAAGGTTCAGTGAGCTTCAAGATTAAAAAGAATGACAAGAGCTGCATAAAAGACCATATTTAAAGCTGCTGGAATTTAAAATTTTAAAAACTTGGCAACGTTCTCCAGAAATAAAATCAAGTTAATCAGACACATAGACAAGGTCGTTTTATGCATCCAGTACTTACTATACGAACTTAGTATAGTCATGCAAAGTTTTACACACAATTGTCTCAAATTAGTAACAGGAGTAATCTATCTTCCCAGTTCATTTCCCAACAAGCGTCTCAAAATGAACAGCTCGTGCCATGTCAGCCTCAAAATATGCAATATACAATGGAAATATCCACGCACTATTGAAATGGGAACAGATATGGGAGATTTCCAGATTCATGGGCAAACAGTTTCAAACTTCATCTTCAGAGATATATTTAGAGTGCATCCCACTAAATGAGTTATGTTCAAATGTGCAAAAGACTAAGATTTTCCATATTCAAGGGGTTACAGCTTTCATCTTCAAGTAGATATCTTTATTCCTAGAATCAAGAATGACGAATTACCCTTAAAGTTTTGGCACGTAGGCAAAGTAAGCAAGGAGGAGAAAAAGAAAAATACTTCCATACATATACACGTATAAGAAAGTCATACGTAAGATGAAACCTTTCAAGTACTAGGTCAAGAAAAACTAACCCATGGCAAATTTTTGAACTGCAAATTATATACTAAAGAAAATTTCCAGCTCTAGAGTAAGTGAAAAGGACTCTAATGGAAGATCATTTTAACTTTCAGTTCATCATAATATTCCCATTGCATAAATCCTTTCAACCTACTTGACTTTTAAGAATGTATAACATTAACTGAAATAGGAAAAACTTTGTTCCTCTACTATTAAATTCAAAAGTGCACAACATTTCATATAATCACACTTCAAACAAATTGGTGGTAGCAAATAGCCAAAGGTGTGTATTCATGAGCACATCCTAAAGTTTCAATCAATTCTTGCCAATATCCATGCCAGGAAATTAATGACATAAATCCAGCAGCCCAAACAAGATGCCCAAATAAAAACATCCACACCCAGACTGATAAAAAAAAATTTATTGGTAAAGAGAACTGTATTGATAAAAGGAATAGGCAAATGCCCAAGTACACGGGACATATACAATAGCNTCAGTACTTACTATACGAACTTAGTATAGTCATGCAAAGTTTTACACACAATTGTCTCAAATTAGTAACAGGAGTAATCTATCTTCCCAGTTCATTTCCCAACAAGCGTCTCAAAATGAACAGCTCGTGCCATGTCAGCATCAAAATATGCAATATACAATGGAAATATCCACGCACTATTGAAATGGGAACAGATATGGGAGATTTCCAGATTCATGGGCAAACAGTTTCAAACTTCATCTTCAGAGATATATTTAGAGTGCATCCCACTAAATGAGTTATGTTCAAATGTGCAAAAGACTAAGATTTTCCATATTCAAGGGGTTACAGCTTTCATCTTCAAGTAGATATCTTTATTCCTAGAATCAAGAATGGCGAATTACCCTTAAAGTTTTGGCACGTAGGCAAAGTAAGCAAGGAGGAGAAAAAGAAAAATACTTCCATACATATACACGTATAAGAAGGTCATACGTAAGATGAAACCTTTCAAGTACTAGTTCAAGAAAAACTAACCCATGGCAAATTTTTGAACTGCAAATTATATACTAAAGAAAATTTCCAGCTCTAGAGTAAGTGAAAAGGACTCTAATGGAAGATCATTTTAACTTTCAGTTCATCATAATATTCCCACTGCATAAATCCTTTCAACCCACTTGACTTTTAAGAATGTATAACATTAACTGAAATAGGAAAAACTTTGTTCCTCTACTATTAAATTCAAAAGTGCACAACATTTCATATAATCACACTTCAAACAAATTGATGGTAGCAAATAGCCAAAGGTGCGTATTCATGAGCACATCCTAAAGTTTCAATCAATTCTTGCCAATATCCATGCCAGGAAATTAATGACATAAATCCAGCAGCCCAAACAAGATGCCCAAATAAAAACATCCACACCCAGACTGATAAAAAAAAATTTATTGGTAAAGAGAACTGTATTGATAAAAGGAATAGGCAAATGCCCAAGTACACGGGACATATACAATAGCATCACCTATGCATGCTAAACTAGTGAGCCAACTCTGATAAACTACTCATATCAAAAGGGTTATATCCATTGATAATTTCTCAGCATTTGAGATACTTTTGGAAAAGAAAAGGGGAATGGGATAGAGAACAAGATAAGGAACAGGCTATACCGGAAAATTCTTGGCAAAGAACAACAAATTCTCCAGTGATATGAAACCACCACCTCTACCAGACAAAAATCAAGTTCCATTAATTAGTGAAAAAAAAAATTAAAAAGGAGTAAAAAAAAGCACGAGTTAGCATTGAATGTGCTACAGGAATAAGGAATGAGATCGTATGTACCTAAAATCCGTTGATGGATCCTTCCCCTGCCAACCCATATCTTTCCATTGCTCAGATATTAGACCACGAAGTTCCTCTTCAGGAAAGGCAGCATTCCATAAAGCCCTTAAAGCTTCCTATAAGAATGAGACGTCATAAATATTAGCCTTCAAAATTCAATAAATACTGGACTGCATGATTAAGCCATGTGTATTTAACAACTTTTTCCCTGAATGCACATTTAACAAACTAATGGACCATATAGATAGAAGATGCAGGATCTCATGTGCATTCCTATATTTAATTAAAAATAAACTCTACTTGCAAAAAACTGAACATGGTCGTCAGCCAATGGGGTACCTGGTGCTCAGGGATTGAACAATCATAGGAAACATCTATACGACTCTGTAGCATCAGCAAGCATTCCTCCTGACAGCACCGAAGTCAAATAAAATTAGTTCACAAGCTTAAATGGTCTACATGGTAGTTCATGATAGGGGAAATAAGATGAAACTGTCCTTTAAAAAAAAAAAAAAAAAGGAAGAAGAAGAAGAAGAAGAAGCACCTTTGTGACTATGCTGGCCTAACGTGAATGTTCATCAAATGCAGGAAACCACAAAAATTTAAAGGCACATACAAAGTTTGTGTAAAATTCAAATAGTGCCAGACATGGAAAACAGTGCCACACCAGAAATGCGGTGGAAGATCTAGCAGAAAGCAGTATTTTATAGTTCCCATAAGTTTCCTTATAGTCCCAACAGAGCTGCCACCTCACAGCATTTCAATTGTCAGTTTTCCATCTTAATAATTGGTATCTTAATACAGCTACTGTCCATCTTTGGAAGCATGAGCCTTCAATAAACTATACTAGTAATTGTTATACACAACAGAGACTTTGCCAAATATGAGAGCCAAATAAATCTGGATAACTGCACAGTACAAAATACTCCAAATATTTCATATTAAGAGCACTAGCAATGGCTTATTCATCTTTATTTACATAGCTATTAATAGTGCTTCTTCAAACTAGCACTAGCAATGGCTTATTCATCTTTATTTACATAGCTATTAATAGTGCTTCTTCAAGCATTATTTTTAATGTTATTTCTCTCTCCTACCCATTAAAATCAACCTCGTGGAATTTGTATTAAGATGATTTTGATATATGAAAGTTGTATTAAGTTGATGATACAAAGTTTTTTTTAGCACATATTAATATTTATTGATAAAATTGGTCATTTTGATATGTGAAATTGGTAATATTTAGATATATGAAATTTGTATTTTTGAGCACATGGTGCTAATTGTAAAATATATAAAAAATAATAATTTAAAAATAAATAAAAATAAAAACAATAATATTTTTTTATTATTTGATTCAAAGATGCATAATCCACTGTGTGTGTTTTTCTTGATATGCAAAATCATTCTTCAAAAGATATGATTTTAAATATGCATATAGAGAAACTAATACTAGTGATTATGGGTACTCAACCATAAGTCCCCAATACGTTAGCAGATCAGCACATATTGTGAGTACAGATGGATGTTCCCAAAATGGGGGAGGACATAATGAGAAATAAAACCTAACTGACCAGCAATTTTGATATTTCTATTCTGCCAGATCTCCCAATTGATTTTTTTTGAGTAATTGACTTGAAGTATTGTTCGAGTTTTGCTGCAACATCGTATGATTGTTCAAAGAACAGTCCCAAGTTATATGGCCAACCCATTACACCTTTTGGCACTCTTTATTCAAAAGAGAAGAGCCTTCTAGGATGATATCCAGAAAGAAACATGTATTAATACATACCCATAAAGTCAGTTCATAATCAATTGTCATGTACCAAGGGCTGGTTTCCACATCAGTCAAGTGCATTCCCTAACAAACACTCAATGACATTTAACATAAAAGAAAAAGGAAAATTGGCGTCACTTCAATTTACATCCAAGCAAATGCACACATCAGAGATAAGCGGTAAATAAAGTGTAAGGAACAAATCAATAAATAACATTAAATTTCTCCATGTGGTAATAAATCCAGTCAGAATGATCCTTGTTATAGCACTCAACAACATAGCATTTAAGGCCATGCCAAGATGGAAAAATCAAAAGAAACCCAAAATTCAAGAACTCAAGATATGACTCCAAAACCCTCAGAGAGGCTTGTAAAAGCCCCACGTAAGACAGACTGCCTGAAAAAATAATATAGCCTTCAAATGAAAATCTCCATGTGGATGAAATAAGAGCTAAAATACATTGGACACCTGTCCAACAAGATAGTAGCCACGATCAACAAAAAATATATTGTTTAATACCAGCCAGTAGCCAAATATTCATCCATCAAACATAATCTGGGAGAAAATGGTAGTTATAACAATCCATAGAGAACATGAAAATTTCCTTGCTAAATATACTTTTTCTTAATATCTAGAGACTTAGAATTGAATGGGTACCCAAGGAGAACAAATGAACTGAGGCATTTATGAATAACAGCAGTTAATTAATCAAACCATATGAATATTACCTGAGCAGGGCTTAAATCAAATGAAGGACGAGCATCACTCTCCCTTCTTTGTGCGCACACACAAGAAAGACCTCTGCCAAGCCATGCTGCCGATCCTGCCACAACTTCAGCTGTAACACAATAAAACTGCCCGCTGATGAAAATCAATGTTTCTTAATGTTCAGCTACAAAAGTTTTAGTATCAAAATGTAAGGTTACTACAATGCAACATAATAACTAGAGCTCTAAAAACTATCCTATTTATTTTACAAAGCGGCAATGCTAAAGTGGACTCAAAAGTGAGAGAAATGTGCGGCCTAACAACTAGCTAAACTAAAACTAAAAACTGTGAGATGGGGGAATTTGCAGAACCGCTAAGTGCATTATGGGTTAACCTATCAAATCCAGCAAAAGCTACAATTACTTGAAGCTGCTTCAGAACGGAAAGAAAAAGAATACGAAAGTCCAACACTGCATTACATCCAGAGACACTGTTTTGATCATATAGGCATCAATAGGACAAGATGTATAACCATCAGAAGGAACCTAATGTAGAAATCCACTTTTTTTTATTAAGTACCACGCCGAGAAATCTACTGTAGAAAAAACCAAACCAATATTACATGGACGTGGTAGTGAGTGAGCTTCAGATGCACTGAATTTACGCAACAAAAATACAAATTCGATGGGTTACGCGATAAAAACTTTTTCTACAAGTAATCGATAATTTTAATAGAGAACTTAAAAGGCCTAGCCTTTGAAGCCGTCTAAAAACTATACCCACCACAGCAAACTAGAATAGCAGAACACTTGAAGTCAGAGTAGAACCTCATTCATGCTCAAAATTATAAATCCATGATTCACTTTCAAGTCACAGATCCAAACCTCCAAAAAAAAGAATAATTCAGATGCATACGTGTGTGCGTGTAGAGAGAGAGAGAGAGAGAGTTCTAGATAGAGACAATAACGTAGAGAGAGATAGAGAGAGAAAGTCGGAGACAGTTAGAGAACAAAGGGAATTGGAACAGAATAAAATTTACCGGAAGTTGAATGGCAGGTGTTGCCTCGCTCCAGGCCTTGAGAAATTCTCCTGACAGCGACAAATGACCCTCCTCTATCGTCCATATTTACCACAAAACCGCACCACTACACGATCACTACCTTGGACGCCAACCTCGCAAACCCTAACCAGTCTCCTCCACACCGATCCGAAACCGAAATTCAAGCCAATAGTCTAATCAAACTCAAACAAAAATCCAAAGAATGCTGCAACCAAGAATCAACGAAACCAGACAGAAACGGCGATATTATATCCGTACAGTATGAAACGGGGAAATGCCGTGGAGAGAACCAGCAAGAACGGTCTAAGAGCCGCCGGAAATCGCAGTATCCGATAAACAAGAAATCAAACCTCTATCAGTCCAAGGAAGAAGCAGAAAACGGAATTCGATTCTGGAAGAAAAATCCCAAGAAAATGGAGGAGAAGGAATCGTAATGGAGCCGAGGTGGGGGACGGAGAGGTTTCTTGGAAGAAGGAGAGAGATTCTTGAGTGGGAAACGGAGACAATCTAAATATCTTTCGGGAGAGGAAATGAAAATGGATGTAGAATATTGTTCATGGTTTATGCGTATGGCGAGGGTAGATTTTGTTGGAGATCTGAGAAGCGGAGTCCATGAGAGCCTCCCTCCCACCCTCTCTCTCTCTCTCCCTCTGTATGTCTGTTTCGGTGGGTGGCCTCTGTGTTATGGGGTGGCGTCTTGTTTGATTCGTTGGGGGGAAAATAGCTTTTTTTAGTGATGATTTCGGAGATTACGAAACGCTGTTTACATATATTTTATTTTATTTTTTAACTGATCCATCTCATCTTTATTTTAATTTTTATTTTTGGAAACAATAATTCTAAAAAAAAATCTTATATATTAATTATTATTAATTCAAAATTCTCGTTTTGGCCATAATTAATGGTTTAGTTAGAATATTAATAGTAGATTCAATAAAATTTAGTTAAAATTTAATTAGAAAATTTACTTTTGCAAATTTAGTTAATAATTTTTTAACAACACTAAATAATAAATTTTTTAAATCTATCATTATTTTATTAAAATATTAATTTTGATACTTTTATTTATTTTAATTCTAATTATAATATAAATATTTATTCATTAGGACGATGATGGCCAAGGAGGGCATGAAAAAACAGTTAGAATTGGAGCGTGGAATGAGCTTTACCAAGTTTACTTATTAGCTCTTGCAAGGTTATAATTTTTTGTGACTGATCGAGAATGAGGGGTGAGTGTGCAAATTATAAGAGATTAGGAGGAAGTGATCATTGTTGCTGGAGGAAAAACTCGAGGCCAACAACTTGGAATGTTTTAAACTAAAATAATATTTGGCCAGCAATTTAGGCTGGTTAGATTTGACCAGTGAAAATTATCAAAGTTAAAAATTTTGTAAATTTATTAAGTCTATTATAGTAAGTTTTTATGTAACCTAATTAAACTTTGGTAAAAATATAATTTTGTTGAATCCACTACCAATGTTCTTACAATAAGAGAAAAATAAGTATGTGTGAATACAATTATAATATTTTAAAATTTAAATCTAGAGCACGTATCTTTCTAGTTGATTTATTTATAAATAGCATTGCTCTAGAGGCAAAGATTCCTATGATTTATATATATATATATATATATATATATACAACAGGCGAATGGGGTGTTTCGAACCTATATTTTTCATTGGAAAAATTGGATCATATGCATCAGCCTCTTTGCCCTGTGATTCCTGTTTGAATAAATTGTACTAAATTCATATTAAACATTATAACATTTATTTATATATTTATCTCTCTCATACTCATCGATTCACCGATATTCGGAAATTTTATATAATTATAACAAAGGTTTATCCATACCTTTAATTTCTCCGCCTTTTTTAATATAGCTACTCCTCCATCCTTTAGGCTAATAAATTATTTCTTATTTTATTCTTTATTTTGCTAAATGGCTTAATTTAGATAAATGATATTGAAAATCAAGGACGTTAGGAGTTTTAAAAAATGAAAATTTTATAAAGATCGTAAGGGGTCTTGCTTCTAGGTTTTTTTTAGTACATTGTAAATTGTACTTAGCACAACATATATCTTATTTATATGTTTGATTTCAATCAGTATTACTACATACAGTTATATAATGCACAAACGACTATAAATATTATTTCTCTTCAACTCTTACAAGTATGTGTGGTGTACATATCCTGCAATGGCATTATGGTTTGTCACATTGTGAAAAATATTTATTTATCAATCCAAACATTAGGTAATTTTAGCCTTCTATGATTTGATGTGCTTCCAATATCAAGAAAAAGTAACCTATCTAAAAAGATTTGGTAAGTGAGGATTAATTATTAACTAATTGACATATCTTTACAACATAAAAAAGCACACGTACTGTTTTTAATGGCCGATCTAGTACGATAACATTACGAGAGTACAAATGACGTGTCATTTTTGTCATAATAAATAATAATATCATATTCTCGTATGATGGAGGAATAATACTATTTATCATGTGTCGGTATTATGAAATTATCTAATAATTATTGTTAAAATTTTATAACTGTCGAGAAAATAAATTAGATTAGATGAACACATGATGATAATTAAAGTTAATTATAAAATATTTAATAATTACTCATCAAAATTTCATACACATCTTAAAATTATAAATATCATTTTTCATAATAAAAATGATGAAATGAAACGACTAGGC
The DNA here is from genome assembly GCA_003123785.1 of Pterocarya stenoptera. NCBI lineage: Eukaryota > Viridiplantae > Streptophyta > Magnoliopsida > Fagales > Juglandaceae > Pterocarya > Pterocarya stenoptera. Next base: position 101,631 of record QEOT01003959.1, read on the forward strand.
TAAAGACATCCTTTGTAAAAGGAAAGAAAGTTTCACATGGGATGTTGCCAAGACATGGACCATACCATGATGGGAAGAGTTCATTTACGCGATATACCCTACAATAACATCATTTTGTAGTTTGCTTCTTTATTTATTATTTATTATTATTAGGATCAATGCCTCCAAATTAGAGTCATGGTCCACACGCATGGGTGATGGGTCTTTGACTCTTTAACAAAGGTGAGGGCTGAATCTATATCATAAAAGCACTCCAACTTTAATAGATGCCTTGCTTTTCCACATGCATGTCTTATATAAAAATAATTTAAAAGCGGTTTTATATAGATAAATGACATGTTTATTACAACATAGTTTAGATCATTCCAACAATATGGGATTAAGGTAATAATGAGACACACCAAACTCATATAGGTTTGGAATTTTATTGATCATATCGTGTTTTTTATTTTGTTTATACTTATTTATTGTGTAGTGTTATTTAAAGGTCTTTACACCACATCTCATCATTAATTATGACAATATTTTATTTGTAATATTCAAATTTTAAAATTTCTTTTCTAAATTAAATCATATCATGTGAATGAATGGTATGTGATTTAAACCTTTCGAATATAATTATTATTCTCTCTCGTGGTTGTTTTTTTCTTATATGTTGTCGAGAAAATATACGATTATATTAAAGGATAATATAAACTCTTCATGTTTTTTTTCATGACATATATCCACCAATTTAAGCAACACTATTTATTCGGTTTTTGCTCCTAATTTACATCGTATTGGTATTGGGTTTTACATTTCCCAGAGGCTAGCTGGACAGGCATGCATGTGAATTTTGTCTCCTCCCGATGCTTGAATAATTAGTATCGATCGTTGCTTATGATCCAAGTACGTACCCTTTTGCAAAATGCATGCTTACTATAAATGGATGGTTCGTCCGTTATTAATGAACCATACCAATCTCAAAAAATATTGCTAGAGGTTGGTGAAGATTTCAATGCAACGGAGAGTCCAAGTTTATGTATGGGATAACTTCAATGTTCTTAATTAATTATCTATTCCTCTTAAGATTAATGTGTCTTAGGAAAGACATAATCAAGTCTTTTACGACACTCGACATTAGGCTTAGTTTACATACACAATATTTTTATCCGATTTGATTTCATCCCACCTCAATCATTATAAATTTCTCAAATTCTTATATAAAAATATAATAAACAATTTAATTTTTTTCAAATCTCAAAATAAAAATAATACTAAAAAATATATTTTAAAAATATTTTATTCAATTACTATTTAAAATATCTCATTTCATCTGAACTATCAAAACTCAACTTAATGCATTCTATAGACCTGTTTCCAGAGAGATCACAGGAAGTTGTACTACATACACACCACAATAGTATTAAATATGATGATCACTTCTTTAATATCATGTTAATTTTTTGTTGGTAATAACTGATTATGGGTCACTAATATATAATTTTAGAAAAATTTTATACATTATATTATTATCTCACTTTCATTTCATTAAATATGATGTGACACATTTATAACTATTGAATGATCATTTATTGCATGTTTCTTTATCATTAAATGATGATAAATATACCACATCTTATTTAGTAGGATAAAAATAGAATGAAAGTGTGGTATATAACATTACTCATAATTTTATAAATCATTTATCTATACATAAATCATTTATCTATACAAGAATCTCATAAAAATAAATTCACAAACTAATATAATTTTATGGGGCACATTATATTATAATTTGTTATTATAAAATAAGTCTGATATATTAGTCAATATATAAATTTATTTTTATAAGAATTCGTTATAAGTATTGCTTTTAATGCAACTTTAAGAATAGTTATTTTATTTAAAAAAATGTTGGTGGATAAGGTTGACAAGGGTGATGGATATGGTGGGTGGGCAGAAAAAGGCATGGATACGTTGAGTGATGGTGATATTGGGAGAGGGCAAAGACTAGAAGACCAGAGAGGACGTATAGACATGAATGATAGAGACAGTGGAGCAACAATAGCACTAAGCAATATATTGCAACAATATAATTACTAGATTTCAGAGCCCCTTCCCCTTAATTCCCTCTGCCCTACTTGTTTGTAATATTAACTATTATTGTTTCTTAAAGAACAACATTGGTAATTATTGTTTCTGTCAAAATCTTTCCATTGAAAATCTCTCTTAATTAATTGCTAACCATAATTACAAAAATAGAGCTTTTAAGTCAAGCCGAATTCAACCGACGATATATCTCTTTGACCGTTGTATCCGGGTTCTATATGGTCACCACCCTAAATCACTTTATTTTATTTTATTTGTTTTTTTTGAAAAAACACTTTATTTTATTTATTAATATATTCTTCTGCATTCTAATATATAATTTAGAAAAATGATTTACACATAATATATTTTATAATATATTGCACAACAATGTGTTACAAGGAGAGGTATTTTTGTAAAACATTTTATAAAAGTAATAACATTTTTCGAGAATGTTCTCATTTTATAATATTGTTGTGTAATATGTTGTGTAATATATTGTGTGTATATCATTACTCTATAATTTAATGTCCATTCTTATGGTCCAATTGACGCAACAACTATCACTTTGGCAAAGGAAAAAAAATGCTTTACCTATATAAAAACGTTTCATAAAATATAAATTTGTGAGATTACTTTTGTCGGATCTCTTTATAATTATTATATTTAAAATAAAATAAAATGACATGGGTGGAGAGTATACATGCATTAGAGATTAGGGTTTGATTTAAATAATCCCAGATGACACAGAAGTTCCGTCTCTCCTAGGAACTTGGACATTGAATATTTTTCAATAATTGTCTAACACAAGATACTAGTCTTCGATTTACAACTACCAAACAGAAAGGAGCATTGCTCAATATATATATATGCAAGCAAGCTCGTGATTTAGTTTGGATTTGGTGAAATTCAGAGGTGCCTTTGCACCAAATACAATACAATAATATTTATATTCCTTGACGCCAAAGTTTGGGGTCCATCAATACCCTTGTCGGACCATATTCAATGTGTTTCATTTGATCGATGCACCCAACTCAACAAGTTTCAATCTGATCATCTAAATTCATAGCTCTATATATGGTAATAATTTAAGAAGGAATCTTGTTGATTTCCCAGGTAAACAAAATTAATATTATATTATCTTATTGTCCAGACTAAAAGCACTTGATCTTTATGAACCAAATTTAATTTTCCTGACATTTTGGAACCCATTTTTAATAAAATTTGACAAGAATATTAAGCAAATTTGACTTTCCCTTATGTTGGTGTCAACTTTTTGTTATTTATTGAAGGAGAACGTCAAATAATCCAATCCAATATGTATAAAATAATATAACATGAAATTAAATAATTCAATCCAATATGCATAAAATATTGGATAATCAAATAACTCTTTTTTTTTTGGAGGAAGAAATGCATTGCGGTGGTGGCTTAGATCATCATATATGGTGGAAGGGACAGAGATAGTATTAGAACCACATAAAATGGGGTCATGATGCTGGTTGGAAATCAACTTCTTCTACTCTTTCTTCTTTTTTTACACAAAGGAGAGGACCAAAGTTCCTTTTAGCAATGGAGTCTGCCACAAGAAACAGGTGTGCTTCTTTTCTATTATTATCCATATTCAATTCAATTGGACAGGATGGGTACCTGTACCCAATAAATCATTTAGACTTCGTGCAGACTACCAAACATCAAGAGAAAAAAGAAGGAAAAAAGGACCAGTAACATCACAGTGTCCCATCCCTTTCTTAGTGGCCATGAACTTTTTGAGCTGTCAAGAGTTTGTGTGCAATTCTGGGCTTATTGACCCAACCCCCACTCTCCCCCTTTTTTTGGTTCTTTTGGAAAGGTTTATCCGATACTATACTGGAGCATGCACTGCACATTCACCAAGTCAAGGAAATTATCAAAACACTAGTACCTCTCAATTAACTAAAAAAATATGAGAAATAAACCCATTTTCAAAAAATATATATTTTCCCCATTATCCATCTTGTATACCCCAAAAAAGGTCCTCATAGAGAAAAAAATGGCTTAAAATTTAAGAAAATTCTACTTATTATCCCTTACATCATACAATAATATGAAATTTATTATTTTTATCTTTATATATAAATACACATATATTAATGTGTAGTGTGAAAATGATAAATAACATTTCTTTGAAGTTTAAGCATCCTCCACCGACCTAACTTTGAAGCTTAAAGTCTTTGTGCTTTCTCTTTCACATTTCACCTTTTTTTAAAGGGTCCTAGCATGGTGGCATGGTTAAGAGATAAGCATCCTTCTCCTCGATAGAAGAGCAAACACCTTTTTTATGTCGTGATAGCTATATGCCTTGCGAGTGTTTCCAACGTTAGTGAGCAAGAGGCAATTTTGCTTTTGTAGGTTGCAAAGTAGGAGTGCCCAAGTCCATTATAAAAAAAAAAAGTGGGAGAAAAAAGCAGGGGAAACATGTTTCTAGCCGTCTAGCAGAGCAATTGTACTGCATGAGTTTCAAGATGTTGCTCTATTAACCAAAAATAAAATAAAAAAGGTTACAGTTTGTATCTCCCCTCCCATATATATTAACATTAGTGACAAAAATCAACATTGTTAGAAGATGCAATATATTAGATTTAAATTGTATATTATCTAAATGGTCATGTAAACTTTTACTTTTGTACATTGGAAGTAAAAGGAAAATAATTATGTAATTTCTATTGTTAAAACTTGGAAATCCAGACTTACATAATCATATGCAAGCCAGGCTGAGAGTCAAAAAAACCTGAAAGTGTTGGATCAGTTTGCTTTGATACACTCTGGGTTCGGCATAACAAAATATTATTGGAAGAAATTACAGAAGATAACACAAAGAATTCAAGATCGAGAGAAGGACGGTGTTCAAGGGAAAATTACACAAACTTAAGAGCATATTCAATCAGGTTCCTTTCCATCTCAATTTTAGCTTCAAATGAGAATAATTAATCTTGAACAACGGAGCTATGCATTTCCTAAACATTAGGGGGTAGGTGCAGCCCCTATCCTTTCCACATCCACACACAACTTAAAAAGTGCAATAACATGGGAAGTAATCATATACTACAAAAGCCAGAGGCTTAGGTAACATAATGTAAAATTCCACTCTGTGCGCACACATTCCCAAATCTAACTATTCCCATACACATGCCAAACAAGAATAAAAGTAATCATGTCAATGGCCTGAGACTGCACCCAAAATAAATGGAACTGTAACAATGGCAAACTACTTTGAATGCACATCACAGAAGGGAAAAAAAGAAGAAGTAAGAACTCGTTATCCATCCTATATTGGTTTAATCTTGAAATGGAGTGCAATTAGAGAGAACACAAAGCACTTCAGATCCTGCAACCACAAAAGACCAATAAGAACCAAGCCAAGGGCACGAATGCGGATAAACAGAAACAACAAAAATATGTAAATTCATAAGAAAACAGCAAATCCAGAGAGACCTATTGAAAAAAGGAAGACCGGATCTCAACGAACAGCAGAAAGATGAGAGTAGTAGAACTACTCCCAATTAAAAAAAAGAAATCCAAAAGGTGGATGGCTGCTATAATTCTCCATGGTAGTTAGGACACATTGACTTGGAAGCAAACATCCACACGAAGACATTCATAACAAGGGCCACCAAGCTGCCTTTCTACCCAATATAACATACTGGTTAAATGCCCTTCGACTAGACTAAGCTCAGTATTTTAATAATCTCCTCAAGCCCTGTAATGGCATAGATTATACTCTCTTGCTAATACAAATTATGAAAAAGGTACACCATAAAACATCAAAGGAAAGTGCCTGTAATGTCAGGAATTAACATAGCTATAAGTGGTAAAGTGGTTTTGATTTTTGGAACATGCCCAATTAGAAAACTTTCTCACTTAGGAAAGTTATACGTTATATATGAAAAATGAGGTTATTAAGCCTAAAAATGTCTAGAAAGATGATAGATATGGAAAATTAAAGGAAAATAGAGGATAAGTTCAAGCATTCAAAAAATTATGGTTAGATTCTAGTATTTGGGCTAATGTGATCAACTAAGGAAATTATGGCTATAACCCTAATTTTTTAAGTCCCTGTATCTATTTTCTGTTTTGCAGTACTTGTCAGTGTTCTTCCTATAGAACATATAACTTTCCAAAGGATAAAGTTTCCTAATCGACCACTTCCAAAATGGCAACCATATGGAAAGTCGGGACGTTACAGTGCATAGAAGCAGACCTGAACGAGGTAATAGAATATGCGAAGCCCTTCAGGGTCATTACCGCTCTGGACATCAACGAGGGAACCAATCTTTGAAGTAGTAAAAGAAATATGCTCATTCCCCATAACAAGCTCAAGCTCTTGCCTTCCGATTCGGTCTGGCTCTGGTCATTGGTTATCATCTTCCTTCAGTATCTAAACAAAAACACCCACAAACCAGTTTATAAGACCCCCATGATAAAGCATTAGAGAAAACCCAACTGAAAAAAAAAAATTACAGAATAACTCACTAACCCCTAAACTAAATCAGATTGGTGAAGAAAACAAGATACAAGTACAACTAAGTATCGCACATTGATAACATATAGACACAAAATGTTAACAATAGTAATATGCTCATGCCATAGTAATAGCTTTGGCTAAAAGCTTTAACTCAATCAGATTTCAAAAAAACAACGTAGAGGTTAAAATCCTCATATACCATATGCTAGCAGTTGTAAAGCTCAACAACAGCTTCTTGCCTCTTGAACCTGGTTGTAAATTCGACAAGTGTACACAACTAAAGTTGGGTTTGGATAGATAGTTCAGATGAGATGAGATGAGATGAGATATTTTGAATAATAGTTGAATAAAATATTGTTAGAATATATTTTTTAGTATTATTTTTATTTTGGGATTTGAAAAAGTTGAATTGTTTATTATATTTTTGTATGAAAATTTGAAAAAGTTGTAATGATTGAAATGAGATAAGATGAGAGAAAAGAAAATCTTTATCAAGTCCCTTGTCCCCCGCCCTTCTCTCCCCCTTTGATTTGTTAACACCATGACCCATCAGAAAACCCCGAAATCATATATAAACTGGCAAAAGGCCATAAAACCTTAAGTTTAATCGCATTCACCAAACATGTGACA
>QEOT01003959.1:109635-126137 GCA_003123785.1 Pterocarya stenoptera
AAAAAACCTGAAAGTGTTGGATCAGTTTGCTTTGATACACTCTGGGTTCGGCATAACAAAATATTATTGGAAGAAATTACAGAAGATAACACAAAGAATTCAAGATCGAGAGAAGGACGGTGTTCAAGGGAAAATTACACAAACTTAAGAGCATATTCAATCAGGTTCCTTTCCATCTCAATTTTAGCTTCAAATGAGAATAATTAATCTTGAACAACGGAGCTATGCATTTCCTAAACATTAGGGGGTAGGTGCAGCCCCTATCCTTTCCACATCCACACACAACTTAAAAAGTGCAATAACATGGGAAGTAATCATATACTACAAAAGCCAGAGGCTTAGGTAACATAATGTAAAATTCCACTCTGTGCGCACACATTCCCAAATCTAACTATTCCCATACACATGCCAAACAAGAATAAAAGTAATCATGTCAATGGCCTGAGACTGCACCCAAAATAAATGGAACTGTAACAATGGCAAACTACTTTGAATGCACATCACAGAAGGGAAAAAAAGAAGAAGTAAGAACTCGTTATCCATCCTATATTGGTTTAATCTTGAAATGGAGTGCAATTAGAGAGAACACAAAGCACTTCAGATCCTGCAACCACAAAAGACCAATAAGAACCAAGCCAAGGGCACGAATGCGGATAAACAGAAACAACAAAAATATGTAAATTCATAAGAAAACAGCAAATCCAGAGAGACCTATTGAAAAAAGGAAGACCGGATCTCAACGAACAGCAGAAAGATGAGAGTAGTAGAACTACTCCCAATTAAAAAAAAGAAATCCAAAAGGTGGATGGCTGCTATAATTCTCCATGGTAGTTAGGACACATTGACTTGGAAGCAAACATCCACACGAAGACATTCATAACAAGGGCCACCAAGCTGCCTTTCTACCCAATATAACATACTGGTTAAATGCCCTTCGACTAGACTAAGCTCAGTATTTTAATAATCTCCTCAAGCCCTGTAATGGCATAGATTATACTCTCTTGCTAATACAAATTATGAAAAAGGTACACCATAAAACATCAAAGGAAAGTGCCTGTAATGTCAGGAATTAACATAGCTATAAGTGGTAAAGTGGTTTTGATTTTTGGAACATGCCCAATTAGAAAACTTTCTCACTTAGGAAAGTTATACGTTATATATGAAAAATGAGGTTATTAAGCCTAAAAATGTCTAGAAAGATGATAGATATGGAAAATTAAAGGAAAATAGAGGATAAGTTCAAGCATTCAAAAAATTATGGTTAGATTCTAGTATTTGGGCTAATGTGATCAACTAAGGAAATTATGGCTATAACCCTAATTTTTTAAGTCCCTGTATCTATTTTCTGTTTTGCAGTACTTGTCAGTGTTCTTCCTATAGAACATATAACTTTCCAAAGGATAAAGTTTCCTAATCGACCACTTCCAAAATGGCAACCATATGGAAAGTGGGGACGTTACAGTGCATAGAAGCAGACCTGAACGAGGTAATAGAATATGCGAAGCCCTTCAGGGTCATTACCGCTCTGGACATCAACGAGGGAACCAATCTTTGAAGTAGTAAAAGAAATATGCTCATTCCCCATAACAAGCTCAAGCTCTTGCCTTCCGATTCGGTCTGGCTCTGGTCATTGGTTATCATCTTCCTTCAGTATCTAAACAAAAACACCCACAAACCAGTTTATAAGACCCCCATGATAAAGCATTAGAGAAAACCCAACTGAAAAAAAAAATTACAGAATAACTCACTAACCCCTAAACTAATCAGATTGGTGAAGAAAACAAGATACAAGTACAACTAAGTATCGCACATTGATAACATATAGACACAAAATGTTAACAATAGTAATATGCTCATGCCATAGTAATAGCTTTGGCTAAAAGCTTTAACTCAATCAGATTTCAAAAAAACAACGTAGAGGTTAAAATCCTCATATACCATATGCTAGCAGTTGTAAAGCTCAACAACAGCTTCTTGCCTCTTGAACCTGGTTGTAAATTCGACAAGTGTACACAACTAAAGTTGGGTTTGGATAGATAGTTCAGATGAGATGAGATGAGATGAGATATTTTGAATAGTAGTTGAATAAAATATTGTTAGAATATATTTTTTAGTATTATTTTTATTTTGGGATTTGAAAAAGTTGAATTGTTTATTATATTTTTGTATGAAAATTTGAAAAAGTTGTAATGATTGAAATGAGATAAGATGAGAGAAAAGAAAATCTTTATCAAGTCCCTTGTCCCCCGCCCTTCTCTCCCCCTTTGATTTGTTAACACCATGACCCATCAGAAAACCCCGAAATCATATATAAACTGGCAAAAGGCCATAAAACCTTAAGTTTAATCGCATTCACCAAACATGTGACAGATCGTAAAAGGAAAAAAAAAAAAAAACTCAGCAAACAGATTGCACTTTCATTTGGGGGTGGAGAACCACATTGAATATCCTTACGGATCTAGGCATTTTGTCCCATTATTTGACACGGGTGTCTGCAACTGACACATGGAAGAGTAATAAATTTTTTATGAGTAACCGTGTAACTGTTCCTGTATGAAAAAACTAATTTTATAACTGATATGGTGTGAAAAATTCTCACTTTTATCTCCTCCTGCATTGTTTTCTCAGGAATCAAAGAAAAAAAAAAAAACGAAAATAATCAAAAACATAGACAACAGAAACCCTAAACCCTACGAAAGCCATAAAAAGTTCTACAAACAAACATAAGCCACTAGAAAGAGTAAGTATAAGAGAGATCCTCTAGAACCGGAATGAAAAAAAACCCGACGACAGAACATAAACAAATCATTTCGTCTCACTTCGGCTAAAAGAGTTCCTCCGTTTTATCAGCAACTAAACAGGAAATTCAGGAACAGAAACTAACAAAAATTAAACCAGAGAGCTCCATAAAATCACAAATAAAAGAGCCAACAACGAAACCTAAAACGAAACATCTGATTAAATCACCTCAGTCCATAAGACATTAAAACCCCATAATTGACAAAAAAAAATGGAAAACGGAAGAGAGTTGCAGGTACCTCGCTCTCGAGGATGATGCGGCGGCACTCCTTGAGGACAGCGGAGGTGACGTAGACCTGCTTGCGGATCATGGTGTCGTTCTTGTAGTTGGAGTTGTTGGCGTCGCGGACCATACCATTGGAGCGGAACTCGAACTCAAGGAACTCGTGTCCGAACTTACCCTTGTGCCCCACGTAGTACCTCACGTAGAACTCCTCCATCTCTCCCGCCATTCCCAACTTCTCTCCCTCTCACATCTGCGATGAGAATCCCAATTCCAGTGCCCACTTCTCACAGACCTTCCCAAGTTCCTCGAGCTCTTTCCTTCGTTTGTTTGGGCTTTTACGATTTGGAGCCCAATCAAACCAGATAGACTACTCTTTTACAACCCATTGTACTTAAGTGGGAGTTCCTCGAGCCCTTTCCTTAGTTCTTGTTTGGGCTTCTACGTTTTGGGCCCCAATCGAACGGGATAGACTTCTCTTTTACGACCCATTCTAATTAGAAGGTGCGAAGACTTTCTGGATTTTGGTTGTCCTGAGCAGTAATACTATTTATAAACTTGGTTCTTAAGGGCCCATTATATTCATATAAAATTCAAAGAAATAATTTTTTTATTTTTTATTTTATGTAAATTGATGTAGCAGATTTTTATATTAATGATATGTTTGATGTGAGACTTGTAAATAAATATATTTATTTATTATATATTATGATATATTATTAAACTTATTAATTTGTAATAAATGGTATTAAAAAATTACTGTGTTCATGTTCTGAATATACCTAATAATTATTCTTGATTTTGTACTAATTAAATTAAATTATGTGCCGATGACATCAACCATCCATCTCAAAAGTTAGATCAGGAGGACAGATCCTCCTCTGACCTCACTCTCCTTTGTCTACATGCTACTCGGTAAGTGAATTTCAAGTGAGATAACCTATTAGAAAAGTAGATGAAATTATTCACTCATAACATTATATCGACAGATATTCAACAAACCAACAGGAATAAAATAGCACTGCCTCTCGCCTAGCTAGCTAGCCCATGAATGCAAACATGGTTGCTGACACGAGCAAAGACACAAACATCACATTGTTCATGGTATAAGAAATAATGGTGGCTCCACTAGGAGGAGGAGGAGGAGGAGGAGGCGAAACGGTGGTGGAGGGCGGAGTGCTGTCTGAGGGAGTAGTTGAGCCGGAGGGAGGTGGTGGGGTGGTGCTAGTTGCCACCACATTGACTGCTAGCTTCATGCCCATAGAGCAGTGACCGCTTGTGGGGCATATGAAGTACTTTGAGCCTGGCGAGGATAGGTTGATTGTTGTGCTTCCGCCTTGGTGGGATGCAATGGCATTGCCAGAGTTGCAGCTGGTGTAGTCACTTTGACTTACTTCATCCACTTTGTGGGTGCTGTCGTAGTTGAACACTGTTTTGAAGAGTAACAACTTCGATGAATTATATATATCATGTGTCAAAGAAAATTTTATTCAAACTTTGAAACATTACACCAAGTTGAGCCAGAAAAAGGAACTACAACTTTATATCAGAAGTCATGAATGATATGTCTAACTGGAATATGTATAGGAATATTGTACGGTTCTGTTCAAACAGAACATGGATTAGTTCTGTGTCAAGCCTTGCCTAGATCTAAAGGTTATAGGGTCTAAAAAGGTTTAAATCCGGCTGTAAGTTCTGTAGCGGTTTGTTTTTGCTGGGTTCTATGGGCTTGAAACGAAGAAGTTTTATATCTACTGACTGTCCTGCTGTTTGGTAAAAGATGAGTCGAGCGCCAATTTGATTTGGAATCAACAGAAAATGATGGTGAACTGGTCTGCATAAACTAGGAAATCAAAAGCCTTCCGAGAATTTGGAAACAGGAATTTAGATCTTTTTTGTTGTTCTATTTTATCTCGACTAAAAATAAACATATACATAGAGATAAAAGTTATTTTTCTGTATGTTATTTTCTGTATGTATACAAGAAGAATTCAAATAATTCAATAGTAATACAAATTTTCTGAATCTCAACCGAGGATGAGCTAGGAAATAACATACCAAGAGTGTCACCAACTGTAAATGTTTCACCGGCAGCCCAGTTGCTGTAATCACCTGTCTGACTCCAACCGGAGCTGCCACCAACAACGTGCTGTGCTCCGTAGACCACCGCCGGTGCGGCCAGCACGAGAATGATCAGGAGAGTAATAATTGGCATGGCCATGTCTCAAAACTCTTTTTGTCTGTGCCTAAAAGTTAAGGGGTGGCAAGAGTGTCAGAGGGCTTTATAGCAGATCATATGTTATATAGACACTTAAACGAATACACACTTAATGTTACAATGTTATTACAAATACAAAGGTATTGAAAAGTCGCTGCCAAACACCCGTATTAGTCATGACTATAATGGAGTTGGTATTTGGTTTAGTTTAGGTGGTTCTCCTTCCCTGTCTACCTAATGCATTCAGACTAATTTTGTCCCTCTCTCTCTCTCTCTCTCTAGTAGTTGGCTAAAAGCTTACGGGAGTAGGACAAATTTAATATAAAAAAACGAGTTTCTACCTTAAAATATAACTAAGCTAGCCATGTCAATACAATCAAGCAAGCTCATTGGGTTGAAGGGAATATAGAAAGTGGAAACTGATGGTGCCGTGGCAGAGCTGCTTACTAGCTACTCATATAGCTTTCAATACAGCATGGCTTTCAGCGTACCTTTATAATTTTCTGATATTCTTTTATGATGATTTCCACCTAATCTTTATATAGATCAGCAGCATCTTAATTAATAGAAAGATTAGTTAGCAGAATCTCACCCATCCTCATCTTCACATGTTGAAAATCGTATTAGTTAGGACAAAGAAAACGATAAGGAGAATCTCTACCAGGACTTCTTTTAATTTTCACAAGCAAAATTTGATGAAAAATATCAGTTTTTGTGTCAAGATTCAATGCTTCCGTGCCAAACGAAAGCTAACAATCAATGTTTTAAATCGGGCAATTTTCCATTACATGCAAACATTAGTTTAGCCTCAGGTTATTTCCAAATCTATTTTGAGCTTTTCCCCCCGGATTCTACTCAAATCCATTTCAATCAAATAAATCTTTTTGCAAGCCTCTTTGTAATCCTCTTTCTGCTTCCTTTTTTTCCTCGATAAATCACATTTATGTACAAGTTTTATAATATGAATCCCTCTTCTCCTCTGACCAATGCATTTTCCAATATGTCAGTTTTGGAGAGATATCTTTTGTTGAGGAATAATCTTACATTACTTGTGAATAAGGTCTTAGACATATTTATAAGGAATGAATAATCATTTCTTCTAGAACTGGTTTTATGAGATGAGTTAAGTCTATAAATTTTTCCATAGTATCAGAGTCTGACACAGGACGAATGGGAGCCCACACTACTTATCCCGTGACAAAGACTAAGAAAAATACTGGCCTGCACGTGAGGGAGAGTGTTGAGAAATAATCTTACATTGCCTATAGACAAGGTCTTGGACATGTTTATAAGGAATAAACAATCTTCTCTTATAGAACCGGTTTTATGATATGAGTTAGTTCCATGCAGTTCTTCATCTTTTGAGGGGCATGTTAATTAGATACTTTCTTCTTGTTCTGATTGCATTGGATCGAACATTACCAAGCCAACCCAATATTCAAACTAAAAACCAAGTTAAAAAAGACTTGAGCAACGTGCACAAATGATTTTATATAGCCACCTCATTTGTTTATACATATTACTATCACCTAATACTAGAAACAAAGATATATATATATATATATTGGCCATATATTGTCACGGGGTTGGTTGGGATGTCAAAGTAGTTAAGGACCAGACAAGAGTTGATCTCTGTATGCATGTATATTCCCCATCTTAAACAAAAATAAGGTCAATGCATACGAACCACCCTTGCGGCATCTCACTTAATCACTGACTAATATAAAACCAAAAGCAGTTTCTCATATTTGTGCTTGACATGTCTGCTTAAAGCTAGCATTTAATCATCTGGACAGGCTAACATGATGAACGAAGTCCTTTAATCATTTAGCAGGTTTCTTCCAGCATCGTGCACATGCAGAAGGTACATTATCTCCTCATTGTAAGTATATATATTGCCATGAAATGATCTCTACCTGTTCCTAACTGCTAATTAGTAATTACGGGAAAGTTTGTCGGATCAACCACTGCAATCTTGCCATTTCCTGTGATTAAATACCACAATTAATAGCTAGTGTGCAGCGTATAGATCAACTTTTTCTCACTAAGTTGGCCCAAATCTGGCCCCGCATGCAGAAACTTCAGGCCTAAACCTTTGCCTTGACCCGGAAACTTAGCCTAAGGATTTTGCAGATTGAGAGGTCATTGGGCCGAGAGAGTTCACATTAAGAGGCAACTACACAATGTCTTGAGTTTCTGCTCGTTTCTCAAGAATCAGAAGCCTCTTTCATTTATGCTAAATCTATGATCAAGAGCCATATATAAGGAGGGACATCTTTAGGGAGATTAGCAATTGGATTGCCCTTTTTCTTTCCTCCATTGTCCATTCCAAGTTACATTTTTGGATTTACAAATTACAACGATCATTTAACGCCTTCACATCCAAATCAATGTCTGGATTCACATATAATTTATTAACTTTTTTTAAATCTCAAAACAAAAATAACATTAAAAAATTATATTCTAATAATATTTTATTTAATTTTCAACTTTTATCTCATCTCATTTCAACTAATTTGTGTAACCAAACGGGGCCTAATCAGAATCTACTATTTGGTTAAGTCAATTGTTTTCTTGACCATTATGGTCGAGTACTCATTTTCCCAATTCCCCACAAGATAACGTAACCGCTCAATTAATACCCCACACCCTGCCTGATGCCTGCCTTCCTCTTGATTTGATTCAGTGGAAAAAATGAAAATCAATACGGTATGATCAACGTGCATGATCGGAAGATCCTTTCAATTTTGTGAGCAATAATTTTGTATGTATATCATCACTGCAAATCATCAAATTCTTCTCTTCATTCATGACCACAAGCTGTCTTCAGATCAGAGCTAGGATGTCATAATCTGCACATATATGTTATGTAGTTCAAACAGTGGCAAAGTTGTTTCATAATCCTTATAGTTTTGGGCATTACAATCATTCAAAATACTTGACATGATCAAGTAAGTACAGATCAGGAGCCATCCTTCCACCGTCTATGCCCATGACTCCATTCAAAGTATTTCATAATGGCAGTAAAGTTTGAAAGAAACCAGTTAGCTAGAGTATCGAGAATTCTAGTAATGTGCAGAAAATCAGTTTAAAGCTGGTTTCTGTAACAGTCCAATGGACTTGGGTGGTTGGTTTCCTTCAGGTTAGACCAAAAACCGGAATGCGACATACACGACCTTTTTCAATGGTCGCAATGTGGTGGCCTAGTCGCCTTTTATGCAGATGTAATTCATGGATATCGATGTTTTCATAACGAGAAAACCACTGGCTTAGTTTGGATGGTTTCTGACCTTTTCAAAACTCTCACCCTTTGCCCATACTCTCTCTATCAAGATTCAATACATTGAACTAAATTAGTTTGCTTAGCCCTACTGTCATGGGGACACGAATTCCCCGACTGTAACATGGTGGGGAAAAAAAATGATAAAGAAGACAAATCTTTCCTCCAAATTAGACTGGAGTAACTTTCTCCAATGTAATTTATTGAATTGTCATGTGTCCTGAAAATCTAAAAAATATATGGTCTTTTAGGATGATTAAATTTAGAGCCATGCTTTAGCCACAAAGATAGCACAAAAGTAAATTCCCAAACTAACATGACTTGATGTGGTACATTAAATTGTAAATATACTTTTATTGTAAAGTATAAAGTTTCATATGAAACAATGTTAGTTTGTGAGTTTACTTTTATAAGATCTCTTTGTAGCTGTAGCACTTCTCGATTAAAAAAATATACCGTGTCCATAAGAGTTATGGAATATGGGACTAAACTAAAGAGGTGCTTAAAAGATTTACATATGCCGTACGTACATATGAAAAAATCCAAGGAGATTGATACATGATCTATACATGAATATTAGAGTAGAAGGTATTAATATCTAATATGTATATGATTAAAAAAAGAAAAAAGAAAAATGAAGTCGTAGGCCATTTACAGTGGCTTCGGTGTCCCCGATAATCAAACAAGTGCACCAATTCAATGCTAACCGTATCATTGTATTATATGACAAACACTCCAAAATATTAAGACAAAATTCTCCCATATATATCTCCTATGTCTGACGTGAGAACTTGGTCAATGGCCCTGGTCCCATGCATTTTGGCGCGTGCAAATCACCTCCCTCTTTAGAGACCTATACACTTTTCCCATATAAATCCAGACTCCAGGCTCCTGAATCTCAGTATATCAGGTCCCGCTTCACCTCCATGTGCCCGATCGATGTTCTTTCATCATGCGAATGAAAAAGTCCATGGAAACGCACACACTCTCTCTATCATATTTACGAACAACAAAGCTGCTTATTACAATCACTATCTCAATCAAGAGATCCATTTTAACTGTACAACCAAGCAATATGGGTCTAATGCCATTTCATTAGTTCCTACTCTGGCTTATAAATAGATGACCCCTCTAGTTCAACCAGTTCATTCCAAAGAAGAAAAAGAACGAGAGAGATATAGTGAGAGAATGGAAGGTGCTACTTCATTTACAAGTGCAATGACCCTTACCCAATTGGGGTTACCTCATGTGCCTCAACGCTACATTCTTCCTTCCTCACAACGCCCAAACCCTGACCATATTAAGAACCCCTCTACTAACCTTCCTATTATAGACCTTTCCTCTTTACAGCTTCCTTCTCTTCGATCTCAAACGATGGATGAGATTCGGATTGCTAGTAAGGAGATAGGGTTCTTTCAGGTATATATATAATCCTTGACCTTGTAGGAACAATACCATGCACATGACCAAGATATGTCCATATCTTTCAATAATAACATTCTATAAGTATATAAGGTAGTACTAATATCATTAACTTGGCTTCATTTTAGGTGTAATGATATTCTTTTGTTCACAAATTCAAATAAGGAAATTTTGTTATGCTACAGAATATAGCGTCTTTTACGTACGATTTCAATGCATGCATGCATTTTAATTGTTATGATCATGTTTTCCTTATTTCGATATTAATATGTCCAAGTTTTTGTGATAAAATGATACTTTCAGGTGATTAATCATGGAATTCCCCCATCAGTCATGAAAGATGCCCTAGATGCTGCAACTGAGTTCTTTAACTTGCCCCTTGAGGAGAAAATGCTTCATGCATCATCATGGACAAGTTTAAATCATGATAGGGATGAAATTCACTTTTGGAGGGACTTCATCAAACATTACTCCAATCCAATTTCCAAATGGATCCATCTATGGCCATGGAACCCTCCAAGTTACAGGTAAGTAGCCTATGGGTTCTTTTGAAGCCTTTAAACCTATGCCATTATTTTGAGTCACAACTTACCCTGGGGTACTTCAAATCAAAGCTTTTATGGAGATTTTTAAATTGGGAGCAGATATGAAATCTTTAAGGTGCAAATAAGACAATTATTTGTAGAAATTCAGAAACATTAAACATCAATAACTTCAGCAAAATGATCCAAGCCATACAAACATATAAAACCACTCTTTTTTACTTGACATGGAAAAGATGGGCAACTATGCGGAAGCTGTTCAAGTGCTACAAAAGAAACTCATGGGAGTTGTCCTAGAAAGCTTAGGGCTAAACCCTAATTACTTACAAGATGATGTTGAGAATGGCTCACAAGTCCTTGCTGTGAACTGCTATCCGGCATGTCCTCAACCAAAGCTCACGTTAGGTATGCCACCTCACTCAGACTATGGCTCCCTAACCATTTTACTTCAAAGCTGTCCAGGCCTTGAAGTCATGGTCCACAACAAGAACTGGCTCTCAGTTCCTGCTGTTGAAGAAGGTCTTATAGTACAGTTTGGAGACCAACTGGAAGTAATGAGCAACGGTCAATACAAGAGTGTCCTTCATCAGGCAACTGTTAGTTCGGAGAAAAAGCGGTTTTCAATAGCAAGTCTTCATAGTTTTGCTATGGAAAAAAAAATTGGGCCGGCAGAGAAACTTGTGGACTTAGAGCATCCAGCGTTTTATAAGGAATTCAGCTTCAAAGATTTTCTGGATTACTTCTCAAACAATGATGTCATTAATGGCCAAAGGTTCATAGATACAGTAAAGAAGAATCCCATGAAACAGTGAGGCAGCGTTTAAGAAATATCTTGCATTCCCTGCTTCCTTTCTATTTTCATCAATCTAGTTTGCTCACCTTTTTTTTTTTTCCCCTCTCTCTCTCTCTTTTCTGTTTCAGTTTTTAGTATTATGTATAATTAAGTGGCTTTTGTTTTGATTACTCTCCCTGCTGGACCCATACTCTGTATGTGTGTGCATGCTTGTCAAACATTATCATCAATAAAAGTAATAAAGTTTATTGATGTCTTTTTATATTTATATTTTGCTTGTTTATGATTGCCTCCAAGTTTCTGTTCACATCAAAGTCAGAATTTAATTAATTACAGTCTTTTTTTTTTTTAAGTTATCAGGTCTATAAGAGCTGCACTACAAGAGTTGACACCTAAAAAATCCACTCAAAAGAAATCATTGAAGTGATCGTATAGGTTCACTTCTATATGATAAAAGTGCTAGTCTTACTAATTACTATAGCCTTTTCAGTCGCAGTTCTACTTGCAGCACAATTGAAGTATAAATAAGATGAAAAATAGTGACGATTAGTGCTTACAAAAAAAAAAAAAAAAGGTTAAAAGTTTGCAAATATCCTAATGTCAAAAGGAAATGCAGCTTGGTCACAACTAAAAAGTGGTTGCTGTGTAAAAGCAGTATTTACTTCCTTTCTTTGAGTGATAGAATACCCTTACATAAAAAAAGTTTTGCATCAATGGCGAGTAATCTAATGACTTTCTCTGAAACTATTTTACCTTCGAACTACAAACCACCAAACAACAAACCCAATGGTGATATCAAAGGCTTCAAGCCTTCAACACCTAAAAAATGCACTTCAATGTATTTTGTCACCTACAGAATAAGGCTGTTGACAAAACCACATCTTCCTGCTTCATAAACTAAATATCATTGATGTAGATTAGTTAACCCATAAATTTCATTAATTTCTATAACTACACTAGCAAAAGGGTACTCCCCATTATGAGTGCGAAAGAAGCGGGGGAGGAAGTTCAATTGCTCTTTTGAAGAGTGATACCAAATGTAGAGTAACTGGGATTATGATGAGTAAATCAAGCTAAAAATTTCAAATTGGAGTGCATAATTAACCCCTTTTTCTTTATCTTACTTGCTTGGTAAACAAATAAAAGGTCAAGGATTTTGCAAATTTTTGTGAGACCAAATTCCATATTGGAAGATTCAGTAGATTTTTACTTATTATTATACAGATTTGGGATTAAGTTTTCAACATCATCTAGGTATCGTTTCACAGCAACATAGTCAACCACATTTGTCATAAACAAAGCCAACAAAACCACTAACCCAAATTAGACAAAAATCCAACAGAACCATCCAAATTAGACTGATATTTTCATAACCCAATGTACGAAAAAATAAGATTAAATTAAATTTTATAACCCAAAATCTTAATTACAAGAAGAATAAATTTTCCTCAGAATCTAAAACTTAAAAAGATATTCGAAAAAACTTCGAGGGGAGGTTTAGTATGCTTACATATTGTACAATTGACTCACAACTCGCCCACCCAGTCCCTTAGCGACTGAGACTCACGCTCTGATCTCTGTTCCACTCTCTGCTGCTGCTTTTATTTCCATTGGATCACCTTCTCTGCGTTCTAGAGAAGAGAGAGGCGGTTCTAAAAAGAACAGGAGCTATGTTTGTGTGCGACACGGAACCACTTATTACTTTGCGTAATAGCAATCTGACCGTGCCTTTCAGCTGCTCCAGAAACAGTAAAATCTTGGCCTCTTGTTTTTCTAAATGGATTGTCCACTGTGTACTCACTGATATTCATTGTACGTGTTAATTTCTTGATTTACCGACACGCAATGAATTTTGTATCATCCATATGGTAAAATAATTAATTTATTTGATGAGATTTTTTTTTTTTTTTTTTGAAAAATGAAATCTACCACTTCAAGTAGACCGAGCATTTCTCTTAAATTTTTAATCATCCCGTTAGTTTTGTGCCAACAAAAAATTAATAAATGGAAAATAATTTATAGAAATTTAATATCTAAAAGGAGTGTTTCTCCTTAAAAAAGATGTTTTGAAATTTTTGTCGAAAGTTAGAGTTTCAATTGGATGAGAGAGAGACAAATTAAGCCTGACTTTAAAGTATTTATTATTAATTTAATTTTATCTAAAATATTTATACGGATAATAATAATAATAAATATTATAGAAAGTACTTGAGCCACCCGAACCTTTCAATTTTTTCATTTTATTTTATTATTTTTTCTTTATGAAAACAGACTCATTTAATTAATGAACCGAAGTTACAACTGTAACTTATCAATACATAAAAAATTCAAACTATAAACTAAACTACGCATCAACTCTGGAGCTTCTCCAAACAAAAATTCTTTTATGATAGACATTATCTTAACTTCTAAATAAACTCTCTCTTAATAGATAAAATGTTCTGTAAAACAGAATTTAAAGGTCTCATCTGTTCTCCTAGGAAGGATGAGTACGGGACACTACTATAGACACTAAATCTAATAATCTATTTCTATTTTATTAATAACTAAAATAACAAAAAATAAATTACAAATAAACACACTAACAATTACAGAACTACAAGCACTGACGTGACCCTGAACGTCACGCATACAGCAAGCATTGGCATTTCGAGCCTTGACGGCACGAGCACCCAGTTCACATATGGACAACAACAGCCTCCACTGCACAAGTAACACCTACGCGAACATTTAAAACAAAAGTTGGGTATCTGTTAATTAGAGAGGGATGACTTTTGGCTTACCCCATAAGGTAGGAAGGCATCAGAGAGCCTGAAGATTATTATATTGGCCAGATTACTCATTTAGGTCTTGCCATTCCTACCTATTTATCATTGGTTAACATCGAATCAACTAGACCCGAGTTTTCTTTCAAATAAATTGATTCATCAAGTTTTAAATTCAAAACTTATGTGTAGTTATTTTTGCATACTCCTTACACACTCCACTAATATGATTGGTTGCATCATTTTTTTTAATATAAAATAACTGATTTGGCCACTCACATCAGTGGAATGTGCAAGAATATGTAAAAGTGACTGTATATTGCAGAACTCTTTTAAATTTAAATACGAAGTTAAGGAGACCTCGACTTCTTCTTTTTATCTGTCTATCCACTTGGCATCTACGTTGATATGCCATACAACTCATTCTAAATTTATGGATACCAAGCATATTTAGATTTGGTCGGCTTCCAAAGTTGGAGTGCTTACATGTAAGTTGCCGCGTATTCGTTTACAAAAAATCTCCACAACCTCTTACTATTCATACAATCTTCACACACCATATTTTTTTTTATTTTTTTCTTTTATCAAATATTTATTATATGAATAATGAATAGAAAATTTGAAATAGTTTAAAAAGAATAAACTCAAAAAAAAAATTAAAAAATTAAAAATTTAAAAAAATGTGGAGTGTGATGAAGGTGATGTAGCAAAATTGATTCGTTTATGTATGGTTGTTTCTAAACTAAAAGCCATATGCTATTGGTAGGGTTGAAAATAGAAACTGAACTGACCGACTAAAAGGTAGAAAACTAATCTGACCAGTTTTGGTCAGTTTGGTTGTTTTTCTGTTGGTTTTTCGCTTCAAAGTCCCTTAAGCAAAAGCTTCTACTTTCCTAAACCCCGACACTGGAAAAATAATTAGAAAAACCAAATAGTACACCTCTCAGACATGATCGGTAAATTTGTAAACAAATTTTCAAACTTATACTTTCAAAAATTTTCAAGCCCCTTTGAGACACAACATTAGAAAAACAAAAATGCATTGATTCTCCTCTTTTTTTAGACATGATCGGTAAAGTTGTAAACAAAAATGGAAGCAACGGATATGACACAATTTCAAATATACTATATATTCATCTTGTTAAATTTCATAGTCAAATAGATATGGAAGCAAAGTTAGAAATCGAGACCCATAAAGATTAAAATTTAAAATCATACACAGAGATAGAGAGAGAAGGTGTCGAGGCGAGATGGGTCTCACCGGTGGAAAACTGGATAGAGGCCAAAAGGAGAATGGAGAGATGAGAGAGAGAAACAACATGAAGAGGAGGAGAAATAAGAGAACTCGGGTTAGGGCCTCAGGCCAAATCCAAAATAATGTTATTTATATCGATCGGTTCACTGGTTTGAACACGACTCAAGGTTCTAATAATGTTATTTATATCGATTGGTTCACTGGTTTGAACACGACTCAAAGTAGAACCAAATTGGCCAACGTCGGTTTCAATCCATTGAGGTCGGTTCTCTACTTGTTTCGACCGGTTCAAGAATCAGGCTTTTACTATTTAGCCCTCCATTCGAAATGTCATCAAAGTACTCGAGTAAGTCTATAGTATTTTGAATAATAATAAAAAAAAACTATTTGCAAGCATTTTATTAAACATTTAAAATAAAAAGAAGTGCTAGGTCTTTATAGAAATTTTACAAAAGTGAACTTATAAACTAACGTAGTTTGATACGAGATATTAAATCTATTCTGCAGGAAAAAGAGTTTTGCATTATGATGAATGATGCTAGTTTATAAATTATATAAGATCTCAAGTACACCCAAACATTTTTCTAAAACAAACGAAGAGTTGCATTTGGGCTTAGAAGGAGCCTCCTCCATCGATCCAAGTCGCCCTAGCTATCGAGAGGAATTCTGTACCAACTGATCATAGTACACAAACAAAATTTTCACTTGTAGTTAAGATTTTTTTTGTATTCACTTGATGTTGTAAGAACTATGTTTCTGTAAAAGGGGTACTATATACATGTCTTGTGGTCAAAGTTAAGCCGATTATACATGGTTGTCTTGTTATCATTTAAGTAAAATGTTGACAGAGAAACCATTTTTTAACAAAATAAAAGAGCTCATACATTTTTTCTCCAAATCTAACGACCAATTCTTAAGATTGATAGCATCCAAGGACTAATTATTAAATTTTCCATTATTAAAAAAATCTTATAATTGATATGATACTACTTTATGTAGATTGTAGTATATGCATTGACTTAAGCTACTAATTTAATTTATGCCACACTATTCAAATATAGAATGGTACATCAATTTGTGAGATTCTTGAAACAAATTTGACAGTTTTCCTTCAAAGCATTCCTAGAATAACGTTCGGAGATATGCTATACACCAACCCACACCCCTGATTTAGTTTGGGGGGTGAGATAAGAATTTTGTATTTT
>QEOT01003959.1:126191-140955 GCA_003123785.1 Pterocarya stenoptera
TCTCTCTCTCTCTCTCTCTCTCTCTCTCTCTCTCTCTCTCTCTCTCTCTCTGAGTTTTGGGTTGGTTTGGTTTTCACCAAAGTCAGTGCTGTTTCAATAGATGATTGTGTGCGCAGGGAGATGAAAATTCACAGAGAAGAGGGGAGGATGGGAGTCTTCGGGCAAGCGAGATGATTTGGGGGGCAAAATTGATTTTATTTTTTGTTTGTTAGTGAACCGGAATGCCACGTAAGGTCTATGGTGTAAAACATTTAAACCGGTTGATGAGAAGATTTTCTCTATTTAAAAATGATATACACCTAAATGAAACAATCTTTAGTAAAATGTCCATCGAGAGTAAGAAATGCTTTAAGGGACTAAATTTTCAAAAAAACATGTTATTCATGCAAGAAATTACTGTACCATCCTCCAAACGATTATTATTTTTACCAACCATACAAAAAGAGGCGCCCATTCTCAAGAACCAAAACGAATGAGTTGAGGGAAGCCCTATGAGTCACTAAAATGACGAAGAGAAGGCCATTTTATCTACCAATAAAGAGAGCAGAGAACGAAATTTGCTCCCTTTACAATATGAAGAAATAATAAGATTCGAAGTGTAGACTACTCACAATAAATCTACATATTGAAAATATCGTGAAAGAGGCGATCAGAATGTCCCCATTAGCATTCGCGTTAATTAGCAGCCGCATTTTTTTGGAAGGTGAGGTACTCATGTGCAGGGGTGGAATCACGCTAACCCCCCAAAATTCTTCCAAAATATGTTTTAGTATATAGCTTTTTAAAATATATCTTAATATAAAGATAATTTTCCCCCCAAACATTTTCAAAAATCTCATTTAGTACTTAATTGTCTAAGTTTCTTTTAGTTTTTTAATAATTTTTTCATAATTACACTTATTTTTTTGTCATTATAAATAAAATTTCACATTCACAATTTTTATTTATTTTTACATCTCATAAAAGGTAATAAAATATCTTGATATCTTTTTATAAGCTATTTGGTAAATTTACAACCTCATTTTTTCTATTTATTTACACTTTTCTTTTTAAGTCTTCCACTAGCTAGCTTGTTTGGATTAGTTTTTCTAGTAAGTACATATATACTACCATCAAGTTAACAATTAGGAGTGAATGCAATAAATCTCGTATAGCTATTTCTATCTATATTATAGAGACTTTACAATATTTAATCTTAGATTCAACAAAAAAGTTTATCTTTGTTTACTTAATTTTTATCATTTGCTTCAAAAAATTTTACATGGCTATTTCTATCTTAATTTTATCTTTCACTTGAGTCCAATGAAGCTCAAGTGAGAGGTTTAGATGTGTGGTTTTAATAATTTAGTTTGTCTTTAGATAACAACTTTATATGGTTAATGTTAAATATCTGTGACACACTTTCCTATCTTAAATGTCTGTTATTGTTCATTCATACATACGACACACTTTGATAATCGCCCCCCCAATCACCAAATCCTAGTTCTGCCCCTGCTCGTGTGATCACGGATTCCACGGTAGCACTAGTTCTAGCTCTAGATTAGGAGCACATGGGCTCTATCTATCTAAACTAAAGGAGGTATGGACCCCTCCTGGTACAACGTAGATGAAAAACGTAAGCCGGTTTTCTTGATTTTCTTTGTTCAATCCTCTGTGGTCTACCCTCTTTCTTGATATCCCAATTATAGCGTTCGTTAGAAGAAGTAGAGATAGGGAGAATTTAGGATTTCTTTTTTTACAAAATTTATGTGGAAATCGGGTCTTTCTATGCAAAAAGAGTAGTAGACAAAACAAGGTTATTTTTCTTTCACTCTAGAGCTACAATTCCATGAGCTAAGCCAGACACCAAAACCCGGCCATTCTCTTACAAAAAAACAAGAGCTCATGAAACCTGAGAGAACTCGGTGCATAGAATGTCAGTTCGATGGTGATGTATGGAATGCTTAGGCATTGATTGAGAAAGGAAAGGAAACTCTATAAGGGCTTGAATATCTTAAAAGCAATGTTATATTTATCTTAAATACTACAATAAAATTGCTTATTTATAGTCAGGTGAAAATGATTATTTCATACTAAAATGAATATGTTTTTACAGTAAATAAAAACCCAGCCATTCTCTTACAAATGCTCGTTTTTCTTGTAGTAGTAAAATTTTATCATTCCTAGTAATGCTTGATAACGAATTAAGGTAAGAGCTATTAATTTTTACTCTTATGGAACTGAACGGTCTGATAGCCAATTATTGGGTACCCTCATGCATGGCCCTAGAATTTCCAACTCATTTATAGAGGATCATATTATATATAGGCTAGAAAATATATAATTATGATAACATATACAGTTGAACTTCATGAAAATTTGTATCCGAACCATGCATTTAAGAATTGAGCTTGAGTGGCATAAATTTGGAAATAGTGAATTGAGAAAAGTTCAATAAGAGGGATTAGGGAAAGAAAAACCAAATTTGAAAGAGTTTTCCCAACATGCGCATGTTGGGATTAAATAGAATGCATGCATTCTATTTAATTGTAAGCATTAATTCAACACTTCGCAATTTATTCAATATTAGATTAGATTCTTCCTAGCTAGCTTAATCTTGATTAACAGTTTACACGAACGGCGGACTAGTACTCTATAATGTCCATTTATCATACGATCAGGGTTTAGTCAAAAAAGAAATAGAGAAACTAACAAATCTATATATAAAGCTGAAAAGAAAAACTGAATGTATCCTCCAAATTATGAAGAGATCAGAGAGAGAGAGAGAGAGAGAGAGAGAGAGAGAGATCAGAGGCACCTGATCAATCGATCGATCGATCGATTGTGTGCATATATAAATATATGTATATATTTATGGTACTTGATCGTTTTTACTTCCCAGTAAAATCTAAAACTAGGAAAAGCTCGTCCGTCTCCCTAGCTAGCTCCTCAGGACCTCAAGACTTCAAAAACAATGGTACTTGATCGTTTTTACTTCCCAATTTCTTCTTCGTGCCCCCCTTTTTACGTTTTATTTTATGATTGCACAAATCGGGCGACGAGAATCCATAATAGACGCGTAGATGATCAGGAGCTAGCTTGCCAGCCTGGAGTGCTTGCTCGGCTTCAGAGCTTTATCCTTGTGTGTAATGTCCTGATCTCTCTCTCTCTCTCTCTATCTCTCTCTCTCTCTATATCTATCTATATATATATATACACACTTCTCTCCTTGTATGAATGACTGTCTGCATGCATGCATGAGCTGTGCCTGTGTGAAGCGCGCGACAGTTTATAATATTGCATGCCGAGTGACCAAATACTACTTTCTTTGCGTCATGCATTGGTGAAGTATCATATGCCTGCTCTCTTTTAGTTTCCGCAGGTGATCAAAACTGTGGGTTGCTGCTGTTTGATATCTGCTGATGTATATTACGTACTTTGATTAGAATAGTACCTTGATCAGGAGATCATCTTGTATTTATTTACTTCCTTATTTCATTCGGCGGCCTCTTTCTTGCATATAAATAGGCTCTCTTACTGTACATAACATTCATTCAATATGGAAGTGGTCTATTTTTACTTATTTAGATCTACGATATCAATTATTCAAGGTTTGTAGCAAGCCTGCAGGTAAGTTTTCGGGGTTTGGAGGCTAATTTAGCACAAATATGGTACACACACACACACACACACACTCCAGATTGCGCGGCAAATGATGATCATCTCTGGTTTTGGTCTTGATCGATTTAGAGCAAATAAATTCGTGAAAACAGACAGATCGAGTAGCTATAACAAAAGTTGGGTTGTTGCTTTTGAGATTCTTCGTTGGTAGTAGTGTAGATGAAATATATGTTTCACATGGGGCAGTTTGTGGCTTGAAGCTGTGGGAGGACCAAGCAAAGAAAGCTTTACTAATGCATTAGTATATATGACGGCATGACATGATGCAGCTAGCTGCATGTGACCATCGCTTCAAATTTTCTGTGCCATTTTCAAAGGTAGCATGTGAGTTTGTGTCGATCGACGTCGCTGAATTCACGTAAGGGAAGAAACAAACGATGCAATTAGGATGAAGCTGTCTGTTTTGGAAGGACCTTCTCCCGCGCGCTCCGCTCTCATGACGATATCTCAGGAAAACATCGGCATCCATGTTCAAGTTTGAATACTAAAGAACATAATTCATACGTACGTTGTAACAGGATAAGGCTAGGCGGGGAAGGGAGCTCAGGTTTTCTACCTGTTTCTGTGCGATCACGTGCCCTCACGACGAGCACGTATCTGATGACTTCAACTATCTTCGATCCGTTCACAAAAACAAGACAAACCAGATCTGAGAGGTACGTTTGATTTCACCCATTTACAAATGAAAACCTTGGCTGTACGTACCTTGAATGGAATACAGATCATCATGATATCATTCATAATTGGAAGATTCCCATATTGACAATCCAGATCCATGAATAAAATCACGAAGTCTCTATTTACACTACACACCATCTACATCATGGTATAATTTTATTTATAAGATTAAAATTTTATATTTTATATTTCAAATCAAATTATGTCATGTAAATGATATGTACGTGGTACTGTAAAGTGCTTCAAATATAATCATTCAATTATTAATTTCTTATTTCACGAACAAAAGATTTCATCTAAAAAAAAGGAAAAAAAAAAAGAAGAGAAAATAGTTAGTTTCTTATCAAAAAGTTTTAATGAAAATTGACATGAGAGTCAAATACGTAATTCTCTCCATGCATGTGAGTATGCATACGTACGTACTGCTTCAAGGTATATACTATATACAACGTCTTATATAGAGTACGTATAGACCGCGTATACGTACCGCGTGATACTTCATTATAATTTCCCAAGCGTTTAAAAACAGTATGGTGTATATATACGTCATGATCATAAGTTGTATGCATGTATATTTTGTAAAACGCGAATATTCAACGTATCATGTATGCAGCCCAATTTTCAAAGTTTGGACGTTTATTGAAATCGATAGGAACCAAATGGGTACCAGACTTAAGTCATTGATGTTTTGTATCTAACTTAAACTGATCAATGCCTAGGATTCTGTCCAACTTGTCTTGTAGCTATATATAGATAATTTAAGACCCCAAATTAATAAATACCACAAAACCAGTACGTACTCAGATCGACCACAGATATCCTAGGAATACCGGAGCTGGATTTTTGTTTTCCCTTAAATTGAGTATGGTAGTGCATGATATCAAGCATGCACATCATGATCATGTATATATAATTCAGTTTGTTGCTTGCAGCTTACTCTAGCTAGCTTTCTTTTTTCTTTTTCTTTTTTAATCTTTACCTAGCATGCATGCAGTTTATGACAATACAGGAATTGAGAGATCAAATAAATGTTTGTAAGGAACAGCTTGCTGAGGCTCCAGTACTGCCCTGATTTGGAAGCTTTCTGCTCAATTAATATTCATATCATATTGCTATATATATATATTTATATATGATCGATCGACCTGATCATGGCCTGCCGACATCCACAAATTAACTTGTTGAATATAAACATGATGCATGCAGAATGTCTATGTACGGTTTGGCGAATCAGTGAGTCAACCGGCCCTTTGGAACGAACTAGCTAGCTCGTTGAAAAGTTTTAATCCCAAGACACTTTTAGGGATGAAAATGAAACTTTTTGAGACGAAAATTTTTGTCTCTACAAAAGTAAGTTGGTTGTAGTGTCATGGCGGAGCCACGTTATAGCAAGGGGGGCCATGTTTTTTATAATTGAAAATCTGCCCTTTTTTTGCTCAAAATTCTGTGTACATACAAATTGGCCCCCCAAAAATATTATAACCCCTATATACTTTCTAAAATTTTTTAAAATATGTATATACATATAAATGCCTGTCTCTAATTTTTCTCCTATATATAAATATATATAGCCCAAAACCTTATTTAAGTTCTATGTATCATATATCTATTATGATGTGGTCCCTTCAAAACTAATTTCTTTGCTCCCAACAATTCTTTCAATTTGATGGGTAAATTCTAAGAAAACTTAAAACTAAAACTAAATTCATGAAAATAATAAGCTAATAATATGGACCCCAAAGTTATTGATTATACGATATTAAGCTTCTCAATATGGTACTCAAATTGAAATAAATTGACCTATTTAAGAGTTAAGAAGAGGTTTACTTTTTAGAGCAAGACTCAAAAAATTAGAATCGGATAAACGCCGATTCAATGAATGGGGCGAGGTCCAAGGGCTTCAACAATCTTCTGAGCAACAACCAATCTTTTGAGTCTTTGCATATACAAGATCAACTTTGAAAGATACAATAAGAATGCTGGAAACTCTCTTGTCAAGCAGCGAGAGATCATGTATATTTATATTAGTATCAGTACAGATGCAGAGCATTTGTTTACAGCTGTCTTTGGATTTCCAGGAAACTTATAAACAAGGAAATGAGTTATACATGGAAAGCAAATATTTAGTAGCTGTTGGGAACTCCTGGAATCACGGTGCAGTTACACTTGATTTGCCGTGATCTGCTACAGAGTGTATTTCTGTAATATGCCCCTTCAAGTTCAGTGGGGATGAAGTCATGTTGAGCTTGTCACATAGGAAGGCGAATCTTGCGGACACGATTGGTTTGGTGAGACCATCGGCTAGCTGGTCTTTGTTGGAAATGAAGCGAACATCTAGAGTTTTTTGTTGAACTTTTTCTCGGACAAAATGGTAATCTATCTCCACGTGCTTAGTACGTGCATGGAATATCGGATTTGCTGTGAGATACGTGGCGCCAATGTTATCACACCATAGGATTGGACGTTGGGCTAAAACAACACCAATTTCATGCATCAAGGATTGAACCCAAAGTGATTCGGCTGTGGCATGTGCAACCGCATGGTACTCGGCTTCCGTGCTTGAACGTGCCACGGTTGGTTGTTTCTTAGAGCTCCATGAGACTAAGTTATCCCCAAAATAAATGCAGAAACCCGAGGTGGACTTTCGATCATCCGGGCAACCCGCCCAGTCAGCGTCGGAATAGATAGACAGTTGTTGCGACTTGCTTGGCCGAATAAGTAGTCCAAAATTAATTGAAAACTTGAGATACCGAAGTATCCTTTTAACTGTTGTTCAGTGTTCCTCAGTTGGTTTGTGCATGAATTGGCAGACTTTATTAACTGCAAAGGAGATATCTGGCCGAGTCAGTGACAAATATTGCAATGCCCCCACCACACTTCGGTAATGCGAAGGATTAGAATAAGAGGCACCCGAGAATAGAGATAATTTCTGAGATGATGACATCGGAGAAGAAACGGGTTTGGCATCTATCATTTTTGTTCGTTGGAGAAGATTGTAGATGTACTAGCTTTGTGAAAGGAGAAGGCCTTCGGTTAGTTGATGTGCTTCGACGCCCAGAAAATATTTTAGGTGCCCGAGGTCTTTGATGGCAAATTCGTGACTCAGATTTGTGATCAATTGTGAGATGGCCAGGGGACTCAACCCAGTGATCAGAATATCGTCGACGTATACAAGGAGAAACAATGAAGAGGACCCCTGTCTGCAAATGAAAAGGGACGTATTGGAGCATGAGTTCACAAAGCCAATAGAAAGTAAGTATTCCTGGAGGCGATGGTACCAGGCTCTCAGAGCCTACTTCAGTCTATATAGGGCCTTGTGAAGTCGACAAATATGATTGGGAAAGCTGGGGTGAACATAGCCAAAAGGTTGTTGCATGTAAACCTCTTCAGTCAAGTTGCCGTGAAGAAATGCATTTTTGATATCAATTTGATGAATCGGCCACTGGTTTGAGACAGCATAGCTGAGCATGATCCGAATGGTGGTTGGCTTTTTACCACGAGGCTGAATGTGTCTTCGAAGTCAATGCCTTGTTGTTGGTGATATCCTTTGGCAACGAGTCGTGCCTTTCTCCGTTCAAGAGAACCATCGAACTTGCGCTTGGGTTTGAAAATCCACATGGAGCCGACGGCATTAAGACCAAGTTTGACAGGGACTAAGGACCACGTTCCATTCCTCATTAGTGCAGTGAATTCTTCATTCATAGCTGTACGCCATTCACTGTGCTTGGAAGCTTCTGTATAACAGGTTCGTGATTCCGGAACCTGACCTGTAACAAGGAAAGTTTGTGGCAGTGGATATCGAACAGTGCCATCGGTATGCTTCTTTGGTTTCACAATATTATTTTGAGATCGTGTTACCACTCGATGAGGACGGTGCTCTAGGAGTTCTTCGGCAGCAACTGATGGTTGGGGTGGGTCTGTGGTGACAGCAGAGTCATTGGGTAGAGGAGATGAAGTTATGTCGTGTGGGAAAATATTTGGAGAAGGAGAAGGAGGTGACGAGGAAGATGACAACAGTGGGGAATGATTCGGAAACGGTGTCGTTGGGATTAATGAGTTTATGGCTTAAGGCAGGTCGTTTTGTGGGACAACGGTAGAGTTGGGTTTTGAAGGATGTCGTTCCGTAAGAGATGAAACGGGAGAGTAGTATGTTGGCTTGAATGAGGCTGAGTGGGAACGACGTCTGGACTTGCAAAAGGGAAAGGCCCTTCATTGAAGATCACATGCCGAGAAACAAAGACCTTGCCAGTGGAGGTATCAAGGCACTTGAATCCACGGTGTGAGTTGCTAAAGCGAATGAAGACACAACGTTTGGATCTGAAGTCAAGTTTGTGGCGATTAAACGGGCGAAGAAAAGGGAAACAAGCGCATCCAAAAAATTTTAAAGATGAAAAATCAGGAGCCAGTTTATAAAGTTTTTCAAAAGGCGAAATGCCAAGAGGGGTGGTGGCCATTAAAAAGGCGTCGTCCCAAAAGGTGTGAGGAACATGGCTATGTGATAAGAGTGAGAGGCCCGTTTCAACGATGTGCCAGTGTTTTCGTTCAACAGATCCATTTTGTTGGGATGTATGGGGGCATGTGACACGGTGTTGAATGCCAATATTAGTAAAATAGGTGTGAAGAGAGCGAAATTCCCCACCCCAATCAGTTTGCACCGATTTTATCTTACAATTAAATTGACGTTTAACAAGTTTTTGAAAAGAGCAAAAAATTTGCATGACATTCGATTTGTTTGGAATTGGAAATAACCATGTAAATTTGCTAAAATGATCAACAAATGAAACATAATATTTATTTCCATTGGTGGACATTATAGGAGAGGGACCCCAAACATCTGAGAAAATTAATTTAAGAGGACTATTAGAAATAGATTGAGAACTAGAAAAGGGAAGGCGATGGCTTTTGCCTTGTTGACACGCCGTGCAAACACCCAAAATTTTATTGGACGAAGTAGGTAAAGAGAATTTGAAAACTAGATGGCGGAGAGTTTGATAGGAAGGATGTCTCATCCGACAATGCCAGACATCAAGAGGCGCCCATTGAGATAGATATGTTTGTGGATTATTTGGTGGTGGCATGGAGGTCGGAAATATGTAGAGACCATCTTTAAGTTTGCCGCATAGAAGAACTCTCCCCGTTGCCTCTTCCTTCACCAAAAAAGAAGAAGAGTGAAATTCAAGAAAAACATTATTATCACTCGTAAATTGGCTTACAGAAATTAAATTCTTCTTAATTTGAGGAACATGCAGCAACTTATTTAAAACAAAAGAATTTTGTAGGGTCGAAAGGGTAGTAGAACCAATATTTTTTTATAAGTAAACTTGCCCCGTCGCCGACATGAATCTGGTTGTTGCCAAGATAAGGTTCGGTACACCGACAAATTGTTGAAGTTGTTGGTGAGATGGTTTGTTGAACCAGTATCCAGATACCAGTTGGTATCAAGTTGTGGTGAGGGAGATGTAACATAAGCCGCCATATTAGGGGGAGTGCCTTGATAGGCATGATTGAATCGGTAATAGCATTGGATGGCTGTGTGGCCATTTTTGCCACATACTTGGCATTGTGGTCTCGGGTTGGAGGAGAAGTGTGGAGGCGGACTACCTCTTCCTCTATAGCCACGTCCCCTGTCTCGGTTGTTGGAATTGGAACCATGAGACTGGTTCTGAGAGGGACGTTGCTGTTGTGGATGTTTTCCACCACCCGACTTGGAGTCATTCTGTGTGGCCATGTTCACCGAACCGATGGAGGTGTCAATGGCAATATGTTGCTGCTCAAGGCGTAACTCAAACGCAAGAAGATGGTTGAACATATCTTCCGAAGTCATTTTGTCAATTTGAGTAGTAATTGACGTGACAATAGTATCATAAGAATTATCAAGACCAGCAAGAAGGTAAGCTGTAAATTCATGGGTTTGCAGGGGCTGTCCAATGGCAGCCAAGTTGTCCGAGAAGGATTTCATCTTCTGAAAGTGATCGGAAATAGACAAATTGCCTTTCTTGGTGGAGGCCAAAAATTGTCGAGTTTGGATGGCAGGAGCGGAAGAGTGAAAGACAAACATTCTCTCAAGGACGACCCAAACTTCTCTTGAAGTGGGAAGGCCAACCATTTGTGCTAAGATATTTTCGGACAAGGACGAAACCAAGGCACTTAGAACAACCTGATCTTGATCATACCAGGAGATGTATTTGGGATTAGGTATTTCGCGGGGAACTGTTTGGGAGGTTGCTGCTTCGGGGTTAGGAATGGTGGGGTTTGAACTAGAGATAGTTCCATCAACGAACCCAAACAGGCGCTGACCACGTAGGTAGGGGACAATTTGAGTTTTCCAGAGAAGGTAATTGTCCTTGGTGAGCTTAACCGTGACAAGGCTATGGATGTTTATGGGAGTAACAGAGTTGGAGGCCATATGGATGGATCGGAAAAAAAAAATAGAGGTTATGTTAGGCTCTTGATACCATGAAAGATACAATAAGAATGCTGGAAACTCTCTTGTCAAGTAGCGAGAGATCATGTATATTTATATCAGTATCAGTACAAATGCAGAGCATTTGTTTACAACTGTCTTTGGATTTACAGGAAACTTATAAACAAGGAAATGAGTTATACATGGAAAGCAAATATTTAGTAGCCGTTGGGAACTCCTAGAATCACGGTGTAGTTACACTTGATTTGTCATGATCTACTACAGAGTGTATTTCCGTGATATAAACTCTTCCTATGGAAAGTGCTAAACAACATTTGTCCTACTCGATCCTTGTTAAAAATTTGCATACATTTTGATAAAGACCAAGTGCTTTGTCCCATTTTCCAAACAACAGAGGAAACAATCTCTATTTGTTTTTGAATTGTCCTTATTCCAGGATCCTATAGAGGCAATTACCTTGGCCCCTGGATATCACTACCGTAGTGGGGCAATATATCACCAGTTGGATTCTAGCAATCCTAAACCTTATCACCAATCTGCACAGGACTCTAAAATATTTCAATTATTTGCTGCTATAACAATGGATAGTCTCTAATTTTATAGAAACCAAATCATTAATGAATCCCAAAATGTACCTATTGGCCTTTTTCTACCTAAAGTCATCAAAGCTTATAAGGAACACAGCAAGGCTTGGGAATGGGAAATACTAAGTAGTGGCCTCATATGGTACCCCCCTTTGGAACATTACTCAATCTCATTTGATGTCGTTGTGAGGTCAACATGAAGCACGACAGCAACAATATGCAAGGATCATAATGGAACAATTGTGTCCATAGTAACAGAGTTTTTGAGCAGCTGCAATCCAAACCAGAGCGAGACATTAGTAGCTTTCATAGGAGTAAATGAAGCATCTTCAAAGAACCTCAAGAAGATAATCATAGAAGGAGATTCCCAAGTGGTGATAACAGCCTTGACAAAACGGCAACACAATTCAAAATGGATCACAAAAGGTTAAAAGTTGGGAAACGGTAAAGATACATTGGTCCCAAAACCGATGCGCGCATTTTATTAATGCTCAATGGGCATCTTTCAACAATTTGAATGGTAGCATAGCCCTGATCAAAATTCCACCATGTCTTTTGGATTCTCACAGTGGTAAAGACCCACCTTCATAGTTTTTTATTAGCTAGTATGTAGTAGCTAGCTAGTATGTATTTACAATTTCAGTCTATTTGTACTAAGGACATTTTATCAATAAAGTTTAACTTTTGGAAGAAAAAAAAAAATAGGTCATCTTTGGGAAGCCTTGGCACCTGCCCTTAGGTTGTTAGCCAATGAGCTCTTGACGTGGCACCACCATGTAGTGCTACATGGTTTATCAAAAGTTAAAAAAAAAATTCAAAAAAAATATATTCCAATCAAAAGAGCGACTCAAAATATAAATCGATGAAAATTGAAATTCGAGATTCCCTCTACGGCTCCATCCCTTTTGTGTTTGTGTTTTTTTATTTTTTTAATAAATCATGTACTTAGCAT
This sequence comes from Pterocarya stenoptera, assembly GCA_003123785.1. Lineage (NCBI taxonomy): Eukaryota > Viridiplantae > Streptophyta > Magnoliopsida > Fagales > Juglandaceae > Pterocarya > Pterocarya stenoptera. Next base: position 138,490 of record QEOT01003959.1, read on the forward strand.
TACATGGTGATGTTGCGTTAAAAAAATATCTAAGTGGTAAGTTTCAAATAGCTGAGAAACATAATAGCCAAGTAACTGATTCAAATCCAGAATAACCAATAAATGACACGTTTATTAGATTGATCACCATGGGCCGGGTTTACTGCCACGACCACCTCGATCAGTAGGATATATCTCGACTCGAGCTAGTCGTTCTGGAGTATTTTGACGGGCTCTGAGTCTTGCATTTTGATCATTTCAATTTGAGAAATGCTATACATTATATTTCTCATCATATTTTAATTATACTAAGTAATATATGACACATTAATTATCATTAGATGATAAAAAAGTATGTAATAAATGATCATTTAATGATGATAAATGTGTCACATCATACTAAATAGGATGAAAGTAGAATGACAGTATAGTATATAGAATTTTCCTATTAATTTCATGTGAAATAAAGATATTGTTCCATTTTGGAAACATCAAAGGCAGTGTGTATAATGGGTTCTGAAGGTTGATACGATGGTGGCGAGATTGGTATTGGAAATCTGAGACTGAGATATACACGTAAAATTGATTTGATCAGTGGCTAAGAATTTAGGAACTGTGAGAGTTTTAGATAGAAGTTTGGAAGTAAATTTTTTAAGGGAAACTCATCAATAGATTTGAATTCAGAACTTAGTAAAAATCTAAATGGATAATTTAACTGCATTTATCCCCTAAAATAATACTAATAATAACCTGAATTAAAATATTTATGATAAACACTAAATAAATAGACTAATAACTAGGATGAAACACCAGGCACAACTCATTTACACGGTTTGTATGCATGAACCGATGTAACATTCTATAGACCCTAAGACCCTTTCCATAGCGCTAAATCTTCGAAGATGAGATGAATTGAAATTAAAGATTAAAAAATTAAATAAAATATTATTAAAATATATTTTTTAATATTAAATTTATTTTAAAATTTGAAAAAATTAAATTTTTTATTTTATTTTGAATAGAGATTTGAAAAAATTATAATGATGAAATAAAAGATTTTTAAAGTTTTAAATTTTAAACTTAAAAACCAACGAGCCCTAATTACATTCATTGACGTTATTTTCCTTCCATTTGCCTAGTTTTGGTCTGACGACTCTGACCTAGGGCAATACAATAATCAGGGCAAAAACACAACACCACCGAACACCTCACTTTTTAGGCAAAAAACCAAAATAGTCTCAAATCTATTCCGAAAACTAAGCAGCGATGAATTGTAGCCAGAAGTTAATCGTTTCATATGCCCCCAGGTCTTAAAAACAGAAAACAGAGCATACGATGAAGGGGAAAGGGGGGGAAAACTACAGGGGAACATATGAAGAACATAAAATATACACTTTAGGGCATGAAATTTAAAGGATCTTTTTAATACAGGAAATCCAATTATTGTCATTTCCCTGGTAGAGATCGCAAGCACAGAACCCAAAAAATGGAAAACCCATTGAGATTGTAAACGGGATCCTGGAGATTCTCACTTGGCGCCTAAGGTTGGGAAGTGACTAGGATCTTCAATAGATGGGGCTGCCACACTGCTGCCTGCATTTCCACCAAACCCTCCTCTCAAACCGCGACCCCGACCTCGACCCCGGCCACCTGGGTTCTGGTACCTTTCTCCTTCAGCAGGCTTCAAGAACTCATTAATGCTGACAGACTATAAACACCACAAACATAATAATTGAGTTCAGTATTAACCAGAAAGCGGTGGCAACAGCAACACAGCAGGAATGAGAACCAGGAAAACAGTTCAAGGTCGCAGCATTTAAGAAGCAAAACATACGAAAGACAGTTAAACTAAGAGACAGGCATGTTAACTGTTCCAACTGCTTGTGGAGTGTATAAAGTAAAGAAAATTCCAGCATAAAAACAGAAAAGGCATGTGGCATGTGTTTATTAATACAATTTCAATGTAAAATTAGGCAACCCAGACTACCTTCTTGGCCTTCTCTTCCTTCTCAGCCTCTCTCCGCTTATCCTTCTCAGAACCCTGATAAAAAAAAATTGCAAAAGATAATTACTGTACTGATGCCAAGTGCACACAAGATAAACAAAAACTTCAAAAGTTACAATGGAAAAAAAGGGGTTTCACCAGTTTAATAAAGATGTCATCACTGCCCTTCTTGCTTGAAAGTTGTTGCATGGATTCAAACTCTTTCACGTCCACCTTTCTTTCCTCGGTCTTAAGAGCCTGCAGGGCCTTCCTCTTCTCCTCCAGTAGTTTCTCATATTCTTCCAAAGTCATTTCCTGTTATAAAGGAAACAAACCATAAGCTACAGCCCTTCTTTCTATTTATATTTTTCTATTCGGTAAGCATGACCCCAACAGGTGGTGCTATTGATCAGGAATCACACCTCCTGAAGTGGAAATCACTGGCTCGGATCTCATCCCCCTTCTCTTGGGGTCAAACTCACTTGTAAAGAAAAAAAAAAAAA